>JAGVSQ010001399.1:0-29634 GCA_022683975.1 Rhyacophila evoluta | reverse complement strand
TCGTTCGCCGTAAGATTTTGCAAATTTTTTAAAAGCTACAAAATTATCCTTCGTATGCTCTCTCTTAACTCTTGTTATGTTTTAAAACCTGGATAATTTGAGTGTGAAGTGTGTGAAGTGTTAAGATTACGAAATTATAGTGTTGGATGTGACAGCCATGTCAAAAGAACTGATGGGCGTTTGTTTTCTAGACTACACTTACAAGTCAATATCAGGAGAACTCCTAAATAATTAAAGTGTCTCACTGTAGAGCAAACGTTTGAGATTCCGGTGTGCGATGGTGGGTTGTGCAGTCATCCTCGGTTTGGATGTTTTTTAGGGTAATCAAGGAAATAATATTCTTAATTTGCAATGTTTTATAATTCATTTATTAAATATAATTCTCCATGTCATACACAATATTTTTCATAATGGTGGTTCTGTACCCGAGTCATATATCATTGTACATGTTTTAAAACTACCATTGATAGAACATTTATATAAATACAAAAATAATTAAGTAGGTATTGTAATGAGATAAATATGTATGCAATTTTGGCATTGTTAACACTCTGATAAGAAGAAACAAGAAACATTATATATCAAATGTGTCAGCTCACACAAAAAAAAACAGTGAAATTTGATATATGTTTTGCAAAGGATATGATGTAAGATATCAAAATATAAAAGAGCCACCTCAAAAAAACTACAATATATTTTGATTAATCACATTATGCTTTTTAGCTGTATTAAAATGATATGCTTTATGACATTTAACTAAAGGACACATTTCTAGATGAATTTATATTAATCATTACACTAAATTGACATTGATATGTATGCTTTCCTATACTATATTTTAGACATTTTATAATAGTAAGATATAAAGAGATATGTAATTTTCATAAGTAATATTGAATAAATTAATGTTTCACTCCTTTCAATTATCAAAATTAAAAATATAGTTTGATAATACAAAAAAAAGATATTTTTTGCCGTAGTGTTAAATATTAAAAAACATATTAGACATTTTTATGGTGACATTAAGAGAAACTGAAATCAAAAAGTTTTCAAAAAATATAGGCTACGGGCAGAGATCGTTGATGAGTTGTTATTTGTGTCAGATTAAGTACGTCCCTTAAATTGCACATAGGATATATTTTTTTTATTTTTTTTAAAATTTTGATTTTAATAGTACACCAAATACATGTAATAATAGTATATTAATTTATCTTGATATGTATGCGACATAGATATTTTATAAAATTTTACATAAAAATGTAAATTCTGAAAAATATGATATGCATTTTGCTAACAGTTGAAGCTGATTAATTTTATTATAATTATCAATAAAAATACACATTCATTTTATAAATACTATAAATATATAATATTCATTTTACACTTCATTACGATACCTTTCAATGCAATTTATTTTTCAGAGAAATAACTTATTTCCCAGCCAGATAAATAAATTACTCTCGATCGAAAATATACTCTGCTAATCATTCCTTTATAGTTAATAAAAAAAGTAACAATTGCCAAAAATATGATGTTTCCATTTTATTTTTGTATAAACACTGCATCTTCGTTGCTGCAAAATGGTTTTAAAATATTAATATATTAAAGTGGTAGAAACTACGATAGTTGTTTGTTTTTGTTCTTATATAAATCAAATTTGATAAAAGCAGATTTCTATAACACGTTTCTGATAAACTATTGAGTAATAAATAATGTTTCCTTCTTAGATATTTGAAAATACATAGTGTTGCAACTGAATTACTGAAAATAATTTGATACTAGTAAACGTATTTTGAAATACATATTGAATTATTTTCAGTTTGTAAAAAAAGACTGATTTATAAATACTGTAAATATATATTTGGTAGTATAAATATTCTCAAAGAATTTAAATTTAGCATTGCCGATCTGTTCAAATTCGTTTTCAAAATTCATTCTTTTGGCCCTATAAACAAGAATGAATAATAAAAAAGAATATCAAATATTTTTTTGAAAAACCGTGACAGCTTATAACAAAATTATGAACAACTTAGTCTTGACATAAAAACAAAATCATTTTTTACGGTCACCCTGTTATGATTTTTATTACAAGGGTGGATCATTCATGAACTATATCTTAATAAATTATGTTTAATTAAACGATAAAAAATATTACCGGCATAAAATTTTACGTATTTTTATATTTATACGTGAAAATATAACGCATAAGCAAGGGCTTCGGAGTTTCAAATTGTAATACATTTCAAAAGTAGCTATTTCGATAAAATTCGACGTAAAACATAGAAAATAAAAATATAATCTTTTATATCTACACCATTTCAGTAAACTGGACGAGTCTTGATTTCACCTTCCTTACGACCATTTTATGGCCAATGTTTTATCATCATTACATTAAAATAATAAATGTACTGATTATATGTAACTTAATATTACGATATGCATTTGTTATATCATTACATTCTATAATAAATTACCATAGAAAACATACAGTTTTCAATAAATCTACACATTAGGTGCAATAAATCATACGAAAGCTTTAAACACAATCATTCTTGCGAATCGACGTCGATTTTAATTTTCTTGAATAATATAGCCAACGAAAGCGTCTTTTGCAAGCTCTCAAACAACACTGATCGTTATGAGTATTATTTATTCACTTTCAACTCGAGTATCAAACCATGTACTAAATTCATAATATGGCAAATTAAATACGTAATAAGCAATATATTCTAAGAATTTAATAATATTAACATTGTGCATTTGATTTAAAATGTATATAAAAACTTATAAAGTTCTGTCGAGTAATATTTAATATATTTAAAAGCTTAATGGCCGTTGACTCGTATATGAGTCTCGATCGAACATTGGCTGGTGGCCATGGACTCATATGTGAGTCCTACGTCATACGTTTTTTATCTATGAGAAATAGCTGCGTTACGATTTAGTTTAATTGTAAACGTTAACGAGAGATAATAAAATATTATTTCAATTTTTCGCACACTTTCTCGCGAATTTCGCCGGCCACCATGCAAAATTCAGCAAACATCGTGGCCGTTAGGCTGTCAAGGGTGCAGGTTAGCGGTTAGTATAATGAAATCATAGCTTTAATTTTAAGGGTACGTATTGATATTACTATTGAGTACTTACATTGGTTAAATCTAACATTTAAAGATTCAAAAAATACTGTCGTTTCTATAATTATTATATTATCATATCGGTCGTGTTAACTTCGATACGTCTGTTGATCTCCGCGCATCACAATCGTATGATGACGCCAATGATGCCGTGTCAAATCCGTGATCAGGGGAAGTCGATACAAGTAAAAAATACGCCATCCAATCAAAACCATCCACAATTTTTATCTATTCACCTAGCACGATAATATTATAGTTGTTCATTTTAGTTTTTGATTTTTCAATATTACGCTTTATGAGAGGTCGTTTGTGACCCTAACTTCTAATAAAAGGTACAGTAACTCTTTGATAATTATTTTTTATCAATATATTTCAACACTTACTACGTCTAAACACAGAAATAATGCACAAAAATCTATTCTAGTGCCGTAGTCAGGTTATTCTTTAAAATAAATACGTTTCAGGCCTTTACGCTTTTCAAATATTGCAAATATATCATTATACACACCGTATAAGTAAAAAATATTGTTTTGAAAAAATGGCGTGTAAAAATTATCTGATAAATTAATACTTTGACTGCTAATGACATGTATTACGTATCACCGTACACATTCGAGCTACGCGGGTGACGCTATGTTAGCATTATCGTGTTAGATTTGTTTTATATATTTTTTTGTAGCATGTCTTTAAAGTTATCCAGTAATTGTTATGCATATGATTTATCATGATGCTCATATTATTCTCGGTAGTCAACATATAAATCGCACCGTCCTCCTCCCTGTCTACGGCACCTTTATTTCTATGACACGAAGAAGAAACATTTAGTTTTGGTAATATTTGATTTGTTACGTTTTTAAACGTCACATTAATATAATTTCATTATTTCCAATGTCGTCAAATAATAAAAATATTTTGTGCTTAAAATTTATGCAAATACAACATTTATAATAAATCTGAATTACTTCTACGTGAAGTAGAATAAAAAACTTTAAATATAATTCACATAACCTAATAAAACATATTAAAAAAAAACTCTATAGAGCATAAAAAAAATGAAAGTATTTTATTAAGTGGTAGCAATATAAAAATTATAATAAATCTTGTTTTATAAATTTCAATAATACAATTGAAAACATGTATTTCATTTAAATATTGAAACGCAACCAATTTATAAAACTCGCAAATAAGAAAATACTTGAGAATTTGTAGTCAATGGACGAAGCTTAAAATGATATGATATAAGTAAGTAATATATTATTGTTGGTGTATATTTTATATTCATATCAAGTGCAGTACATACTAAGTATTATTAGATTTGAACATAATCGATAATATAATTTAAATACACCGTGCATTTCATCTAAATAAGATTCTATAAAAGTTTTATTATTATAATAAAAGAGTAACGATGTTACCAGATATGTATGTTTTACGTTATTTTTTCTTAAAACGACTTACTTTATAATATTAATTAAATAATTGATATGTTTAATTTACAAATTTTCCATTATTTCCGAATCCTGCTTCCGAATAATTTATAACGATACGTTTTAAATGAATTTCTATGAATGAAAAATAAATACCCTCGGCAAATTCGCCGAGAAGGGATGATGGAAAGAGTTAAAAATAAAGGGGTTCTAAATAGATACACATCATTTGGTTATGGCTACAAAAGTTGTATTAAAACCATACAGTTATTTCATAATTATAATATAGGTATCTATTGATTGTATAATATTCATCATCGTTAAAGATGTACGTGTTGTATGTGTTGCTATATCTAAATATGTGAATATGAAGCGTCGCAAAAATATTCATTGACCTAATAAATGAATATTGAATTCTAAATATTATTAGCAGTATTATTTGCAAATTTAATCGATCGATGAGTCACCAATTCTAAATTCATATGAATTCCAATCAAATTATGTAATTTTTCTTCTAATGCAACACTACATTAAAACATAGACTAGGCGTATGTTTTATTGCAATTTTGAGTTGTCAGCTAAATGTCATTTAATACTATAAACGGTTGCAATAGTTCTGTACATTCTGTTATCATTGTGCCTTCTATATTTTTTATAGTTTTTTTTCGTAATTATTATCCCATATAAACAAACACCAAACGACCGTAGATTTTTTATCTAATAATTTTTGTATTGTGCTTCCTAATCTCGTATTTACATTTACAAGTATCTTTACAATCTTATCGAGCTTTTTTGTGTATATGTCGTAGAAAATGACTAATAATTAGAAATGATTTTGACAGTGCCAGTCGATCACTACGTTCAATAAGTATGTCTTTTTACAATATCCAAGAAAATCTACTCTATCACTTGACTTTATGCCTCAGCTATTTTCCTTAACTCATCTGATCTTTTCCAATCTTACTGATTTAATTGGTGACCAATTCAATGTAGTTAGAGAATTAAGTTGATATAAAATACAGTAAAAACAATATAACAAATCCTCGATGTAAGATATGTGAAGTGATGTATAGTATTAGAGTATTGGTTAACTTTTATACGAGTTATAAACGTGACTAAGTCATCTCCATCAAAACCTTATTACTTCACTCTTTTCCGACAGAATGATTTTACCACTACGTATTTCCCGTCAAAGCAACGGAGCGTTGACTTTAAAGAAAACGACTTTTGGTAAAAGTAGTCCATCAAAATTGTGCAAAGCCTTAAGAATGTTTGTGGTAATAATGTTTATGAAAATTTATTGAATTACCAAAGCATACTTTCACAAAAGGAGCGCTCGATCGCCGAAGGCAATCTTTCGATAGAACCACCCGACTGTATCGTAAAACTTCACAATTCGTATGAAAGAGGTTTAATAATTCAATATAGAACACCATGACACGAATCAAAGAAGTTCTGGACAATATGACGACACAATAAATATTTTTTTCATATATAATATTTCTTGACGTTAATATTTGTAAATTTAACTTAAACACATGGTTTTCAATAATATATACTGTACGAGCAGGTAGATATTTAAGTAGTTGTAGTAGTAAGAATAATAAAGAATATAATAAGTATATGTATTTTACAATAAACTGGTAAGTGCATTCTAGAATCTGGAAGGTACGGATTTTTTAAATTCTTTATTTCTTTACCATTATCATCTGTGTTTTGATAGTGAGATAAACATTCAAAATGATTCAGATCCAGTAAAAAGTTTCACTTGGTTAAATTGAATATATTTAATTGCTGAATTGCTTCATTGATTAAACCTTAGGACGTAAAGACAATATACAATTTAATCTTCAATTGAAATGAATAATAAATAATAAAGTATAAAATATTGCAATGTCATTGATTTAAATAAAAGTTAATATGAAAGCTTTTTATTAAATAGTTAGAATTCACATACCAGAATATTGTAAATTTATATAAAATTTTCAACGTAATATGAAAAATTAAATAAGGGGTAAAAAAACATCGAAGGTCGAAAAAGGGTCCACAGTGAGTGGTCATATAAACTCATTTTCGAAACGAACATAGTATAAAAGAGGGATGAAAAACATCAAAGGAATAACTTTTAATAATTGTAGGAGTCATACGGGAGGTAGCTATAGAAGCCGGGGTTGATCGGGGCTCGGGGCAAGGGATGAACGTAGAATTCAGAAGCAGGCTCGGGCGCTATTCAGTCGAGGAAACCCGTGTTAACCAGCTTTTCCAAAAAGAACTTGACATCCCCTAGCTCCGAGTCCTTGATGCCAAGCGATTTGAGCATTCCTAGATCGCCGTTCTCCACGGCCATGAATACGGAACGGAGATGCTCCAAGTCTGATCTCATCAGGTGAAGGGCAGCACCGAAATCCTCAATGGTCTGTGATTCTAAATAAAGAAAACAAATTTGAGTAATTTCATACAAAACATTTATATATTATAATAAAGTATTTATAATTAGCTCTAATAAATACTCCATGATGTTAAAAGGAAAAGATACATTTTGATAAAATATCAAATACAATATATTTGATAAAAGAAATACGTGAATTACCAAATTATTCATAAACACGAAAATTTAGATAAATATATTTAACTAAAACACGCTTCAAAACGACAAAATTCGATATGAATAGTTTTTTGCAATTCAGATTCCGATTCGAACTGGAGAAACAAATACACAGTTAAAATATATTTATAATTCATCAAACAACAATATTATTTTAGTCGTATAAATAAATATCTTTTTGACAAGTACAGAAAATTTTGCGTACAAAATTATATATTATATTTAATTATCTTGTTTCTAAATCTTCTATAAAAAATGTTAAAATTGATTCCAACACGTACTTTGTAGTTGACCCTTGATTGTATCAACTCTCCAAATCTTTTACGCAACTGGTAGCTTTATCTTAGAAAAATAGCTGGTTCTATGCACAGGATGCGTTTGATTGAGTTGAAGATTTCCAAGATTTAGAAAGAGAGTTGCCGGGTGATTGGCAAATATAATAACAAGCAGCCCAAAACCGTGTGGTAGCCATTTTTCTTGTAGAAAAATTATAAAAAGATAATAGATAATATTCGTATTATAATAGGGTTTTTGATCATATGAAAATTTTTAGAAGTATTTTCATAAGTAATTTTGGTAGAGATTGTCATAGAAGATGTATCCATTAAAAAACTAATTTAAATAGTAATATTGTATACTATTTTGTTATTAATCGTCCTATTTCATTTCAATATGCTGCGTAAAGTAATTTTATTTCATGAATAAACTAGCATTAAATTAAAAAATATTGCGAACCTTTTCCTTGAAAAATTAATCCAGTAATCACTGATCACAATTGAAATACGTTCCGTAAAAGCATTTTTACATTATACGGTTACAATAAAATGAAAATTGCGAAAAGTATAAATAAACATTGGCGAGAGTGGTCGAAAGCAACTAGCGTAAATTTTCAAATGCTTTAGTTTGCCGAAAACAGATGTTAAAGCTTATTGTTTGTTCATGAAATACAAAAGCTCCTGTACAATATTTCAAAGCTGCCATTTTCAGAGAAAACAAAAGATGTTTCAATTTATTACATGGTTTGCCGCTGCGAAAATTAGATTTTCACAAAGATTTATTAATATTTTGTACTATAAATATAACGCGTAGGTACTAGATAAATGAAACGGCGTATCGAAGAGTTATTTATTACTGAAATATATCGAATATGATTTTACACGTGTTTTCTATATACTCTTTTATGTCGGAAGATGTTCATAAGAAGAAAATATAAAACCCTTTTGCTTTCGATGGGTTCAACGACGACGTTGGTTTTTTACTGTCTATATTTTACTTTTATTTATCAAAAAAATAAATTATTTTCCCCGTCAGCATTATTTTCATATCATTTTATAATTTTTATTGACAGTAGTAATTTTTGTAGCCATTTTAATGATATAAACTTATATAGTACCTCGTAGAAATTATGACTTTTCACGATGAAGGAATGAATTTTAGAATTATCTTTGAGTTGAAAATAATAATAAATATAAACTATTAAGTTTTTAGTACAATTTTCATTGTTAAATATATTTTTATATGTTATAAATCATCTGTATAATGCTTTTGCTTCAAGATATAAATAGCCAAATTTGTTCTTAGGCAGAGTAGAGAATATTATAAAGATATAGAGAAATACTGAACATTGCTTTTACTCTGCCATTCGTTATGTCTTCACAAAGTATCGCAAAGGTAACTTCTTAACACCATGGTTGGCGTGCACCAGAGTGTGTTTGATTTCTACTCTTTGATTTCTAACAATATTATATCGAACTTCATTGAGAGGAGACCTTCTTGCTTACCGCAAGATGTTGTAAAATAATAAGTTTTTTTAAAACCTAGATAATTTGAAGAGAAGATTATAAAGACTTGTCCGACAAACAATCGAATCGACACAAGAAGCTTTTGTATTTCAATCGATATGTACGTACACTATTTGTATTTGTACGTAATATATTCAATTATAATTTTTTCCGCTGAACATATTTTGTTACAATCAACAAAAAGCTTAATTTATTTTTGAATATCGAGTTATTATATAGAGATTATTATTATAGAGAATAAGTTCATCTTTATGCTTACAGCTTTTTAGTAACAAGAAAAGATAATATACCTGATAGCGCAATGGCTACTTTTTCAACTCCTCCCAGGGGAGCCAGTGCGTCCCGAGCCTTGCTTCCGAAGAGTTTCTCCAGGTAGTTGGGGCCGTGAGAAGCCAGCAGAGACTGGAGAAAAGACGCAGTCTCTTCCACGGGCGGTCGTTTGGCTGAAAGAAAAATAATATGCTTAAATTTTTTTGTCATATTGGTATAAAAATAATTTCATAAAATTAAGGTTTTTGGTTGGTATATTCAAACTTTCCTGATTTTTATGTGTTAACGTTGTTAGAAAATAGAAAGCTGATTTTTATAAATATTCATGTTTAAATAGTAGCTGAAGATCACAGTATCTCCTAATATAAAAAAAATTCTTACAAGAATATTTGTCCAAAAAGTTTCTTTTTCAAGAAACAATAACACTGCGAAGTTAATTACCTTCGAACCACGCATAATTTTTTTATCGTGATCCATTGAATTTAGTCTGTGGATAACTTGTTGGCCAGCTATGTCTTACGTAATATGATTTGGATGATATACAAATATAATTTGAACCCATTTTTATAAGCTTTTATTTAGTTCTGCTTTTTCTTTCTCTTGAATGTTTAATATGTAATGGTTGATTCATTGAATTTTTAAAGAAGTGATAACGAACACTGACTAGTATAAACTGTATAAACTCAGTCTCAAGTGATAGTACTAAAGCGGACACAGTGTTAAGCGGATAATTAAAGCTACCTAGGGAATACATTTTCGTTGAGTTCCCTTCGCTTTAACTCAGATTAGAGTGAAAAGGGTCTAAGAAGGAACTGGAATCGTCTTGGTAAATATATTATATATACCTATCTGATGTCTAAGCATGATAAGATTTTCCACACAATGTTCAGAGGCTTACAAAGTAAATATACAAACACACAAGCATAGTTTTTTTTTAAATAACAAGAAATAGGCATCTAATATTTGTGACCGGATTCAAATTCCACTGACTAAAACATTATTATTGGGCCATTATATTTGGCTGCCATATGGGCGAGCATTATAATCCTTTCACGTAATACTGTGCGACAATCAAATAAGATTATGTAAATATATTCACTGTACTTATGGTGGCAGAGTTTTAGGAAATTTATATTAGCCCGTGGGACTTTCTCGTAGAATAAGCTGCCATTAATTTATCTTAAAAGAAGATAGAATTAGAAGTTTTACCACTATCGTAAATAGTTTGGGATCATTAAGTAAAACAATGATGAACCGATTTGAATAGAACTAAATATTTGATTCGAAAAGAGATGTATATTTTTATATTCCAAGACGAAATGAATTTTCACAGTTCACTATTAATCTTACTAAGTATGTAAATACAAGCAATATATGTCTATTGCATTATGTTATTGGTTGGTATCCTTGTGTGAAGTACATGCCCCATATGTAGCTTGATGATGGCTTTTTTTTTGTTTTATATCATATCCGCTCCCAAAGTGGAGCATATGGATCTCACAGTGTAAAGATACCCACTCCAAAAGAGGAGTAAATGGATCTCCGCGATGTGAAGACGTCTTGACAGATTAATTTTCACGAGAATTGTTTGTCAGATAATTGCTCAACCGAATGGGTAACCAGTTCTGCATTTTTAGATTTAAAAAAAATCTGACGTTTTTTTGTGAAGAAAAGATTATTCAAACGTTGTAAATTTAAATAATATTTTAATGATGTGAACTGTAGACGCCACTGGCGTTTTTATATTATATTATATATAATAGAACTTAGGTACGATGAGGAGATATAATATAACGGCGATGTTAATAAAATATTCGGTACCAGACATAGAGAGGTGACTCGTTAAAATTCCTATCATAATAATACTGCGCTAACTCGCAAAGCAATGGTTTCATGGACAACGAGCTTTACTGTCATATTTGAGTTTACGGATATAATTTTCGCGGATATGTTGAAAGTTAGACGCCAAACGTACCACGTTTTCGTGATATAATTGAAGTAGATTTACTAGCAAAAACAATATAAACGTATTTTCGATTATCTGGGTGCGGCTTATTCGTGCTAAATGTTGAAATTATAATATAGGAATTTATTGGGTATTGCCAGATCTAAGAAAATGGAAAAACCGTAACTTCTGCCTGGAAGTAAAACTTTTACGTAGCGCGAGACCTAAAAAAAAGAGAAAAGAAAGGAAGAAAACTTGGAAGAAATTTAAAAGAATGTAGAGAAATTTATACTGACCAGATCACAGCAGGCGAAATATTTATTTCTTCAGTAATGATAAGTTATCTTTATTTCATATTACATATTTCGGATTATTCGTGTTTTTCGATTATCCGGTCCTTATATCCCCAGCATTAACACGAATTACCGAGAGTGTACTCTATGTCGTAATTTTGTAAAATAAAACCCCTCACCAAATATGGAGCTTATAGATTTCTACAAAAACAACAACTTTTTTTGGTAGATTGTTTTTAAAATCGGTAGCCGGCTAGTAGGAAAATTTATAAAGGATACATTTATTTTTAAATCGTTATTCAATTGCGGAATTTGAATCGGTGACCCTCGGTATCGAAGCATGCGTGTTTGCTCAACCATCGAGGAGGGACGTAACAAATCTAATTTAAGTAAGCTCGGAAAAAGTGAAAATTATCCGAATACGATGTGTATATATAGCAGTGAATTTTCATTTTAATGTGAATCCCACGCTAGTGTGTATATATCGGTAAAAATATTTTTCACTTAATACGACGCTATGATAGCGGAGCGACGGCATGAGAGCGTTGGCAACAGAAGTATAAAATAATTATAAATAGGTGAGTGAGAAAGTGAGCAAGCTCGGCAGCGCGACAACATATTTTCGTCACTATGGGCTTAAATCTCACGCTTGCAGGAATAAAAAAAAATTAAAGATGCACGAATGGAAATAAGTCCCAAGAATTAAAATCTATGTAAATAAGGCTTCACAGTGCGGATATACATAGACTCCTCTTCTAAAGTGGCCACATTCACACTGCTTAGATACATATGCTCCACGTTGAAAGCGAATGTGGCAAAAAATATAATTATATACTCCTAATTATATATTTTTGCATAATAAAATTTCATATATTTTTTAGAAATATTTTAGAGTTAGTTATTTAATAATAAAGCATTCAATTATAATAACACTTTCTTAATAAGCAAAATAAAACTTTATATTATATGCATATTTACTATTAGTATACTACAATATAAAAGAAACTAAAAATATAATTGTATAAGGTTTGATCAAAATTTAAGGCAAAGGAGACGCGAAAGAGAAATGTTTAAAATCTTTGAATATCAAATAGTTTGAGATCAATTTCCTAAATTGGTTTTCGCTTTTCTTTACAAAAGCAATGGAAATAGATTTCTAATAGTGTAATAATAGGCATCAATAAATAGATCTAATTTCAGATAGTCTTTATTAGATAAGGGGGTTGCTAAAGGTTTGGTTATTTTTCCCGTGGGTTAGGCGATATAACAAAATTTGAAATATTTAGAAAGGTATTTTAGATAAATCGTTTTCAGGAATATATAGAATAACCAGAAAAAAATAAACTCAAATGACAGAATAGCCAACACGAATTATTAGAACCAACGAAAGCTTTGTGTCAATGAGATTTGGTGAGTACGTTTTATACATCGTAGGTTAGTGACACAAAACGTATACATATCTGAAACTATGGGTTTCCATTCCATAAGGATTAAAAATAATCAAAGCTACTAGGCGAAATAGATTGGCAGTAAAAAATATGTCTATAATAAGTTTTCACGTTGCGCGTTAATCACATTTTTTACATCTGTACCAGGTTTCGTTTAAACAATGTCTAAGCATCGTCGATATACAAACAAAGTGAATACGCAGAAAAAAAACCATGTAATAATAATTAATCAAATGAATGTGTACCAGATTACTTTGAGTAAATGCGATAAATGATATTACGTATTCATGCGGAGTGAATTAATGAAATTAATTCTTGATACGTCGTAAGCGTTCGTGTTAACTTCCTTGTTAAGTATTATATTGTTTTAATTAAATTTTGGACTATTTGATTAGATACTCAAAGCGCCTACATCTCTCTGAATAAAATTAATGTTGACTAGATATCTCATCCGTCTTGGTGTACCTAACATGATAAGTGCTTTATACACTTTTATACAAGTCTATGCGGAATGGTAAAAGCTTTTTCCTGGTCAGAATTGGTAACTTGTGAGTGCTGCGGTCAGTGGAATGCTAATCGAGTTACTAAATTAGACGTAGTATATCCGCAAAGGTTTTCCTCTGGGATGTTTTATTTTATTCTACAGAGGTGTAGCAAGAAAACAAAAGCTCAGGAATGAGCAAAACCAATGTAGCAACATCGTGAATTTGATTTTGCCAAGGCTTAATGAGCTCTCTATGTAAGCCTTCTCATAAAATCTTACAATAAATACACGAGTATAATACTCAGTTGAATATAAATGTACAAATAAAGTTAAGCTAAAATCGTGTAATATTTTCAAAGTCAATTTAGAAATAGTATTATTTAGGCCAAAAAGTATACAGGAATGGGTAACGTAATAAATTTTCTAGTTGAAAGTTGTAAGGACGTAAGAAAATCACTGAAAGAATTTGGGCACTGAATTATTTTTTATAATTTTCCCACATTCATATAACATTAAAAGAATGTTATAATAAGTTTGAGTTTCAGTAATTTTTCAATAAATTATTTTCAAAATGCGTACAGGTGTTTTTATGTATAATGTGATATAAAGTCCACTTTGGATGTAATTTGAAATACATGTAGATGTAACGCGTCAATGAACTATTCTATAATTTTATCATTTGAAGAATATTGCCGAATGGATAGAGTAAATACTATCGATTAAGTGTTTCAAAAAATTACAAATTAAATAGAAATGAATGTTTTTCTAATCTTGTATACTGAATATTGATAATTAATAGTTGAAAATGGCGTAATAAACATAAAACATACAGTATTCATTGAAAATAACAATATTAATGCACGAATTTAACTATAGTTTTCAATATCATGCGTTATAATACAATATTACTTACAAATTGTGTTACATAATTTAAAAAGGTATTCAAGTTAAATATACTAATTAAAAATATTATCAAATTAAAAACACCCCGTTCTTATTCATGGCTATGGATTTAAATCACTATTTTAAAACGGAACATATGGAAATAGACAGAGTTTTGGGTATACTAACAAACTTTTAAACAAATATTGTTAATGAGCTAGCCCGCTACTTTATCAAAGAGATAATCCGCAACTCTTTCAGTCGGACGCGTTTGATGTTGAATGTGGCTTAAAGGAGGCGTTTTAATTACCGAAGGAAGTAGAGGTTCTTCATATTTACCAAACAAGGTGAACTAAAAATAAAATTTACCTGGACATCAGTTGAAGTTTTTTTTAACTTCCATGCTTATTTTATTTTTTATTCTACATTGAAAATATGCTAACAAATTTAAAATACCCTACATGCAAAATAAGCTATACTTTCATTAAGTAAAAAGTGTTTTACCATACGTTTCTTACTATAAATAGAGCGTGATAAGTTTCTTATGTTTTACGTTTTCAAGTTATATAGCTTTTTAACATCAACTGAACTGGAAGCGACTACTCTTACATAAACTTTAAGACTTAATAAGTTTCGACTTGGGACGAAGTTAGATTAGTCACGTTGATGTATAACATTTGGTAGCATAAATAGACTATTCTAAGCTTAATTACTGACGTACTGAGATTTACGGTCACGTGCAAAAGCACATTGCAATATTCTGTTATAAAGCTTTTGACATCAGTGACTGCATAGCCATTTATCTAATATCTGGCACGTTCCGGTAGCTAGTGTATATATTATCTATAAAATACTCTTATTTATAATAATTAAATAAATTATTGTAACTTCAAAATTATTATTTTATGGAGATATTTTATATGTTATCAACATCGATTGGTAAATGTTCTCAAAGAATTTAAAGTTGAGACGCCATAGATGTTAACAGCTTTGTTATTTATGTGAAAAGGTATTAAAAAATTAAGCAATTTTTTTGAGTAACCTGTCATGGAATTTGTTTACACCAAATTGATAGATATTGATAGCAAATAGTAATATGCGTTTTCTGAAATTCGTTCGGAATTGTATATAATATTCTGTTAGGATTTTTTGTTCTATGTGACTTTCGAAAAAAATCAACAATAGACAATATTAATCAGGTATGCGATAATGCATTAAAACTTTGTGTTACTACTAGAGATATGTGAATAGTAATTTTGACCACTAAATAACTGCTAAATATTAAAAATGGAATTTAAAAAAATACTACGACGATTTTTATAAAAATACTCATTTTAAAAATATATTAGAAATTTTAACAAAAAATCTATGGCATTGTTTATTTCCCTGCATTAACTCTATTCGATTTAACGTGTTTGTTTACACATCTTTTACAAAATAAAGAAAGATCGATTAGACATGTCCAATTATGTACTAATACGTAATAATAATTATGATTGAGTGGATAGTAATTACTAGTTATTAAAGCCCATCGATATAACATATGTTGGTATTATATCACAGATAACCATGTCGAAATACAAGTCTCTTGAGTACTAATTTATGACATACACTCGCACTAATCAGTCAATATTTTGATTACATCAATTGTAAACATCGACAATTCGCACATTAACCGTGAACTTTTCATAAATTTAAAATTATATAGTGGAACATTCCTAGAAAAAAAATGAGTACATGAAGTTGTTTAAAATATATGGTTAATAAAACTATAATAATGAATTAATTAACTATATTAAGCATTGTATCTAATGAATAGTTTAGAAATACCTTGCTTTACGAGAATATTGCAGTGACAGTTTGAGAAATAAAGAGATGAATATTTGATGTGATTTTTTTTCAGAAATTGATAGCTATTATAAAAGTACATAGACATTGTTTTATTAACACATAAATGCGTAATTCTGATAATTTAAACCCATTAAATTCGAACTGATACACTACAAATAAAAATTGGCCACTGATATTTTTTACATAATTGCTTTATTGTCATGACAACGAATAAAACAGTAGACAATAAAGTTTACAAATTATTTGAAAATGGAATAATTAAAATTTTATACAACAAACTCTACTTCAATAGATTATTAAAATAAAGTATGGCAATAAAAATTGTAAAAATATATAAATTGTTTTAAGATGAGAAAAAAGTTTTAAGAAAATATAAAAATTTGATAAACAAAAAACGAGTCTCTAATTAAATCGTAGATTAATTTATAACAAGCGAGTTTTGGAGGGCTATATTTTTAGTTACCGAAGACGGTCACTGTGCATTGTTTTTAAAATTTTAATGATAAGGTAAAATGATTGATGAAATGATTTCCTGGATAAAAAATGGGCTGTAAAAAAATAACATTAAAGAGAAACGAAGACTGACGGGTAAATTGAGGTGTGGTCTGAATAATACATAAACATATAATATGCAAAAATGTCAATTACATAAAATTGAGAAAGGCAGGTTCACAATATTTATCCTCCGCTAGAAATCGTGTGTTAACCGAAGGTAATTTGAATACTCAAGCCTTCAGGCTGTGTTTTTCAATCAATTTTTATTTTCATGGGCTTGATGGAAAACGCTAAATGTGCTTTCGTTTTTCCATTAAAAAAAATACACTCTGAACATGACCTTTTATGTTGTTCGTCAAAAATTCTTTACTCTATAAAGTATTATATTATTTTTTTATCCAAAAAGTTTTTCATTTTTTTTTCTACGAATCAAATATTTATTGGTGACTGAGTTGGTAAATGCACGCGTTTGAGACGTGTACAACGAGTCAGTGTCACACTTGAATAGAATTTGGTATACACACATATTTTAATATGTAATGAAAAATAATTTACCTAATAGATGAATCAATTACTGATAAAAAATAGCTGTCAATATTTACGTGATTTGCCAAGGATATGGTTGAAAATCTAATGCAGTTAGTTAAGGACCAACATACAAAATATCAAGAGTTATATAACTTTTAAATATTTGAAACCTCTATATCTTTTGGATTGATATCGTTCTTGGATAGTGAATTAACTATTTTGTCTTTAATTTCGCATATAATTTGAACCATATTAAAAAAAGGACTTATATTAGACTGTACCATATAAATCTAGCAGTGTAAAGATGACTTGCCAAGCATGCTTGCATTGTTTAAAATTCACCAGCAGTGATTATCGAACTCGCAATTTCTGGGTCTAAAGTGTGCATGCTAACCCCTCGGCTACCGAACAGAATGTATATTACTGGTTGCTAAACTATAAGTTATGAACAAAAAGACCTTAAAAATTTTCGTTAACATGTAATACTGATATTATAGAAAGCTTAATTCATATTAACTTATAAGAAATACATTAGCAAAAAGATTTTATAGAGGATAGAAATAATTATATTGTATAATACCTAGTCATTAACTGACATGGTTCATAATGGATTCGTTGAAGTGTGGATATGCGTATTAAGAGACGTCTAGAAAGTTTAAGAAAAGTGTTGCGGATTTATTTCTTAACTCGAGAAGTTTTATTGAAAAAATCTTTTATGTTGCAGATATTTTAAGCGAGAAAGAAAAATAATTGGACTACGTTCAAATAATTGTTAATAGTATCGATAAAGTTAAATATATTGGAAAAGATATATTTAAGTAAAAATAAAATATTGTGGTGTTAAAAATATACGGTTACAAAATATTCCTGTTCATAAATATTTTTTTTTCTTCGCTCGTTACCATAGCAACCCTTCAGTGTTATTTTTATTAATATGCAACTTCAGCTCCATTCTCAGAATAGAAAATTTTATTAAATCGAAATAAAGCTGTCTTGTTTTTGGGCTTGGATTTGAAATCAAATATTCATCGTTCGATTTCTTTGAAACGGAAAAATGTATTTATAGCCAATGGTTCTAGAATTATCGATGAAATGAAGTTGAAAGTAGTTTTGAGATGATATTTTTTTTTTGTTTTATTTTCCTATCGAAGTATCGAAAATCTGTATTAAGTAAAAATATGTGTGAGTACTTGGAAATATGTTTTTCGAGGATATTGTGTATTTAGTATTTTGTATAGGCATACATTATTCAATGAAAAAAGTAGTCTATAATAATATGACATAAATTATTGCCTGAAAATTGTGTTTATGATTTATAGTCGAGTTTTACGTCGTATAAGCGCGCAGCTGGAAACTTTAAAAAAAAAATATTTTTTTAATGTGATGCCTCTTTAAATTAATGTATTTTTGTCAGTATTTTATGTTTTGAACATAATTAATAAAGTCCCCAACATTAAATTAATTCCTCAAATATTTGCATCTAGCGTTTTTCGATGTTATCATCACACGAGCGAAAATTTAACGTTTTAACTGGTTTGATCGAGTATCAAATTAAGTTCACCGTAGATTTTTTAAAAATATTCATAAAACTGCGTCGCAGAAGGTTAATAATTATTCGTTAACCTTCTTTGTATATTATTATAACCCATATGTTCTACTTAAAGGTTGAATATTTATTAGATAAACGTTATTTTTAAACAAATTCTCAGAAACCTACAGGAAAACCTTCGCAGTTTTGCAGTCCAATTTCTCATAATTATAATTAGAAATAATAATTAATTGTTTTTAACTTGATATATGAAATTTATTTAATTTTAAATTAGCATCATAAGTTAAATAAAAGTAAAGATACACCGGAACATAACAAGTCTTAAATAAAAAAAATACGAATTTTTAAAAATGTGAGAAAGAAATTTCTACGCTTAAAAATATTTGATTGCGGTGATTTTTTCTAACCCACTTTATTTGATACTACAGAAGTAATGAAAAATTTAATCAAGTCATTAAAAATATTCTATCTACTCCAATATTCTTTTATATTAATTCTGATATAAGATTAAAAATTCTAAAAATGGCTTGAAAGGCAAACGAAACTATTACTAATATCAAATTAATCACGATTCGGAATACATATTGTGTTTTTTTATTAATTTTATGATAAAAATAAAAAAGACAATATTTAAGCAAAAATAAATTTAACCAAAATCTATGCATAATGGAGTTGTCATATTTGAAAGATTTTTAAACTGAGGGGCTTATAAGTTCGTATAAATGCCTAAATAACGCTCAGTAATAGATCATGTGACTCGTGAATCAGAAGATAAATAAAAATCACCAGTTCACTAAAATATATTGTATTTTATATGTTATATTATATGTAGATACACGTTAGGAACTTTATCTCAATAAAAACTCTACAGTTCTAGATTTTTCGTAACACTGCCATGAACTTTACTATATTATTCCTCCAAGTATATATTCTTAACTTGGGGTTTGTGGAAAATACAAAATAAATACACAACCGTTCTGAAATAGTCGCTGAATTTTGAAATCACTTGTGGAACCCAAAATCTGACCCTTTTATAAAGGTTAACACTCAGTGGAGTCCCGTCATATCTATTTTCAATATAGAGAAATGACGGTAAAACTTTTTATTTTATTCAATATTGTCCGTCAATGTTATCAATATATAAGTTTTTCTTTTATTTGTCCCCTTTTAAGTGATTGGATCAATCATGATAACATTTACATAATAAAAGCTTTTTGTGCTTTCATATATACGAGTATATTTATATATTAACCATATTGAAAAAATAACACATATCATCAGCTAGTTCCAACCGACAACTCAATGAAGAAGACAGTAGAAGTCTCAGTATCAGATTTCAAAACTATAAAAAATTCATTATAGCTCATATTAGCTAGATTTATTAAGCTATTTACGTTTAAATTTAGCCAACAATTATAAATTAAAAAAAAAAAAAAAAATCATAAGCATTTTAGCTCCGAAAGTCGAGTATATAGATTTCTGCAATGTGGAGATATGTCTTGACAGATTATTTTTACGAGAATTAGTTGTCAGACAATTGGTCAACCCGATAGGCTCAATCCAGTCCCGAGTATTGAGATTTTAAAAATCCAGCAGATGTGGGAATTGAATCCGTACTCTTCAGATGCGAGACACGCACGCTAACCTCTACGCAATCAAAGATTACATATAGATAAAATATATGTATTAAATGATATGTTGTTATGGGTTTTTTAAAAAAATGTATAATTGAGGAATTTATCAATATTTATATATTTTAATTAGTATGAGAGTATCCACGCTATAACGAATGTATTACAAAAATGATTATGTATTGCCTCAGATACTATGTAAGTACATGTTTTTGTGGTCCCCTTTTCTGGCTGTGAAAAATCAACATATTTTAATTTGTATTTGATTATTATACAAGATATAAACGCCAAATAGGCGATACCTAAAAGGTTAAAAAAACAGAAAAAAGCAATTAATGGGTTTTATAAAAATTAGGAGACAGATAAAAGTTCAATGTATGCTATTATCGGTATTGTATTATTAAATATAGGCTTTGTATGTTGTAATAATAAAGTTGATAACAATAGTTTGATTTCAATCATGGTTTGAGTAGTTTTTTTTGCTAATTCGTCTAACTTTATTGATAGATAAATCTGATAATTCCCAATAGAGTACGCCAGTGAAAGACCTCTCTTCAAACAAAACAGACAAAGAGCACTTACAGAGAAATACTTTAAAGGGCAACATCAGTCTAACTTTTAAATAATTGAATTAATTATATTCTCTAGAGGGGCATTTTGTATCAGCTTTAATCTTTTATCGAATGATTTTAGTTTGATTAGAAACAAAAAGAAGCTATTAACTACAACAGCTTAAGAGACTTTTACTCTTCTTAAAAAAATATCGATTTATATACTTTTTGTGATAGCCTAAGAAAATGGGCTCCTTAAAAAAGAAATCCATTTATTTTTATGATGCTTATAATTGAGATTGACATATTTGAAAACTGTTCTAAATGTTTAAATTATATCGATAAAAATAATGAAATATTTACCAGTGGATAGTTATTGCTATTCATATTTTCTATCGCAAGGTTAAGCTAAGTTAAATTATCAATTAGAAGAAGAAATACGTTTGAATTTTGCAATAAACCAGAAATCGTATATAAAAATTCACGCTTTCATATTGATATTCAATTATATATATGTATCTACGTCCTCTACAATAGTGGTTCATGTAGATCTCAAAAGTGCATTGATAGATTGTTTTTAACAATAATTACTTACCCGTGAAATCATTGAACTCGTTAACCATCAAGCATTAATTAAAAATAAAATCTAAGAAATTCGAATCTGACATAAAAATGAGCACCTAGAAATCTTTTACATGAGTGATATTTTTGATTGTAGACATATCAGTAAAGCCGAAACAACAATCTTATATAAAAATCTTTTCACTTTAGAAATTAAATAAATTATTCCATTATTTAAAAGGATTTGGCGATAACTCAATGGTGAGTGAAGCGTTAAGTGAAACCAAATTACATACTATGAATATTATATTCTACTACAAATCTGATTTATATACGTTATTTTGACACGAAATACATTATTTTTTTACAACACACTGATCAATAAACTGAGTAAAAAAATAAACATGATATTTTTTCACACATTATTGTGGTCGTAATGGTAAAATGGTTTTGACACGCAAATAATAGAGTTTTTTTCACTATTAAAATTAAAAAAAAATAATAGTTGTTTGTAACGCAATAAAAAAGAGCGAGAGAAAATATTATTTTGAATTCGAATGCGGTACAAATATAACAGGAAGCCATTGTGGCAATGATTTGAAATAAAAATCACTTGTATCCAGTAAGAATATTTATATATTTTTTCAAATATTTACCAGCAATTATTTTTTAAAGGCGTGGGCTGTAAGCAGGCCGACCTTTAACGGAAAGTGCATTAATCATTTTCAATGGAAGTGGTATGTAGCAATAATTTCACCTTTTAAAAAATTAAGTTTAGTTGAAATATATTTTGATGGTGTATATGTATAATATACTCATTTTTACATTATACATCTAAATCCGCAAACAACGTAGTAATACATTTTTAACTGCACAAAAATACGTATATTTAATAATGGTTGAATAATTTATAAATTTATAATTCTCGGGTTAATTAATTTTCTAGCAGAGAGACCACAAAAAAGAAAATTTCTGGACGGAAGTCATTAATTAAAAAGGCAGACAGACTGCTTTTAGTTTGCGTGTTGCAAAGCTCGCAAAAATTGAATTAGCTTTAATGCAAACAAAAAGCTGCCTTCATTTTAATTTCGATAATTGTATCAAGCCATTGCAGACGTGACACTGAAAGAGCTTTTGAAAAGGTGAATTCTAAATTTGGGTGTAAACTACGCTGCAAATTACTAGGCAGAGCTTCTAAACTACACTTACTAGTGCTTTATTTTAGTAATTTTTATAAAGTATTAAACTAACAAATATATAGTTTTATAGTAAACGTGATGAAAAATAGAGTACATGTATCTTCAAATTTCGAATATCTACTCCACATATATGTATATGGATATGCATTATGTGATGATTTATGTTGACAACTATTTTTTCAATTATTATAAGCTTTTATTTAGTTCTGCTTTCATTACTTATCAGCTGTTGAATTCATTAAGTATCAATATCTAGATTTTTAATTTGTTAAAAAAAAACAAAGTAACTGTGAGAATTGAATCTGAGACTATGTCAAGCCCTACTAACACGCGTTTAAATTACGTATAACTACATAAAGTTCAGCTCGATTAATTAATTATAATTATTATTGTTGTATACTATATTTATTTTTTCACTGATAATTAATTCAACGTGTGATATGGGTGCTATTCGTAGGAAAACGTTAATTAATCATTATTAGTGAGAACTTGCTCTCATGTCTTGAATTGTGAAATATTCCTTAATTTATTACTAATTGGAACATAAATATTGATTAATATTCGAATAACAGAACATAGTGAATATGAGAGTGTCTGAGCGTATTAAATTAATTTATAGGTATGATTTCCATTTCTCATTTTGTGGTTGGACTTATTATATAATAACTTTTATACTTTCTCGTATTTTAAGGATTTATTATTTAATTAAAAAAAATAATTACAAGATGTCCGATTGACTAAAAAGTAAAACTTTTGAAAAAATGAATTAAATATAATTAATAAAAGCTAGCTAGAAACCGTAACGTAAACCTAAATTATTTTTTTTGGAAGTCATAAAACCGTTTCATTATCAAACGAAAACAAACTTTCGTAGTTTACGTAACACAATAATTCAAAGCAATAAAGATAATTTTAAGTATGAATAAGATATTTGTTTTTCAAGCTAACACGCAAAAACACTCTGCTTAAAATTTCCTAAAAAAAAACAACTTTATAATTCTAACAGAGATAAATTAGAAAGACAACTCTGAAAAAGAAACTCTTTTTTTCTCGGCTCAGTTATTCAAAGCTTTACAAACGGAAGAAATCAAAAAAAAAAAATCTTGAAATTTATACTGTAAACACGGACTTATAATTAAGTACATATTATATTTTTCTACGATATTTAAATTATTATTGACAAAAAAATGTACGAGAAGATTACAAGAAAAAGAAAAGACACATCTTCAAGAGTAAATTAAATAAATTGTATTATATTATTTCAATTTAAGAAAGCGTGCAATATTTAATATACAGCTGGAATACTATTTTTGCCAATGCCACTTCCAAAATTAAATTTCTGGTGGCAGAACTTCGACAGCAAACTTAGTAAAAATATACCTGTCACATGTATCGTATAAAATATATTAAAAAATCAACAATATAAAATACGAAAAAGATTGTTCAATCATATTTGCTTCGAGTTTCAACATGATTAAATTGACTGACTGCTTGAACACAGTATATATTTTAGTATGTGTTTCGATATATACAATTTCAAATAAGATTGTACTTTTTAGGGAGTCACAATTTATTGATGTTTTGTATTTTTAGTTGGAAAGTTGCTTTATTTTAGGGATTTATTAGATAACTTAATGCGAGATTTGGCAGTATAACTTATTTCCTTAATGTGAATACGTCTGGTTACAGAAGACCGCAATAAATAACCCTATGACCTTTTATGGCAACGTAGACCTAACCACCCCTGTCGGGCACCTGTTTGCGTGGGAGTTGGTTTATCGCCAGGGATGGATAGCTAAGAAATTTGCCATTACTCTATTTGAAGTTTAGAAGGACGAACCGAGAAAATTTTTTGCAGAAACTATTTTTATTTCGTTAGCTATGTATGTCAATAAAAGTGCTATGATCGTTTATATATGATAATATTTATATTCACATGTTTTGCTACAACTAATATCTCTAAAGTAACTTAAAAGATGATGATATAACCTAAAATGATATACACAGACCGACGAATACTACTAGCGTCACGTGGTGTCTACATAAATAATGGATATAGAGAATGAATATATTTAACATACAGTGCATAGACTACCTGACTATTTAAGTTCCTTAATTTTTCTAATAAGACACTTCTAGTTTACGTAGAAATAAATAATTTATTGATATACAAGCAAGACTCTTTATCCTCCAACTTAATACTGCCGTCAAATGGAAGTTTTGTTATTATTGAACAAATTGATATTACAAATAACATGTTTAATTCTCCACGATCTGAAGGTATATCCAAAATTTTTTTTTCAATAATTAGTTTGATTTTAATTAAGTCGATTGCTTAAAATGAGTCTTGCAAGATTAAGTAAAAAATCCTTATCAGCTTTAGAAACCAATTCAGCAAACTCTGATATTTAAATATTGATTATTTCTTTTATCATTAAAATTAAACATATTGAGCCAAAATTTAAGCATAGTAATACAATTTAAGTTTAAAGTAGGCTGTTTCCTATAATACTTAAATAAATCAATAAAGATACTGGTCTTATAAAATCCTAAGTATTATAGCTTGAAAAGGCACCGTCAAGAGGTATCACTAATTCTCAAGTACCTATTTACTAGTAACAGTAGAGCTTTCGCCCATCCCTGTTGAATGGCCATTAGCGGAGTACAAAATGGTGGTGCCCGTGGCAGTTTATTCCCATTAAATAAAAAGAATGACAATGTGCTTTTACCAGCAAGATGAAATGCTTTTGTTTTACACACCTGCACGTAATAAGTTCAGTTGTTAACATTTTACAAGTTCAAGCAAAGAGAGGTTACGAATCATTAAATCATTTTGGGCTAAGAACAAATTTTTAAGTTAAATAAGCTTTTCCGTACGTAATCAATGGTTTAAAAGTATTGTAAATGGCATCAACATTAATCCCTTTGATTTAAAAAATATGTGTTTGTATTAATATTTAAATTTTTTTCAGTTATGAAAGGCAAACAAAGAAAAATATTAAACGGTAATTACAATCTTTTTTGACATTTAAAAAATATTACAATTTTTGGTGCTGAAAATGTATATGACGGTTAAACTGGCGATTTACTTTATTTAATGGATTCTTAAATCACGCAATGGGTAAGTAAGGTGTATTGTCAATGTCATGAATATATGTAAACACGTAATATGTTATTTTTTTTTTATTATTTTCAAGTAATTATATTTAAGCTAAAATATTTTAATAATTAAATAGGCTTGTAATATGTTTAAGTGAAATATATATTTGTTACAAATTTTCATGCTGTCAAAATTGAATTGTACTATCTATAATCGGAATTGGCTTTATTCGACATGACTGTTAAAGAAAATGAACAATTAATAAGCTTATTGTAACGAAGTTTTCAGTGAAATGTAGCTGACAGACTGAATTTATTCCTCTAAAATACACAGTTGTTATTTTTAATATTATTTATCATCAAATTGAGATGAATATAGTTTATTTATAAGAAAAAAATAAAAAATGTTTAGTAATATGATATAATATCAAGAATACACAAAATAGAACACGATGCTTAGGATGTGTATAATATTATATAGTAAAAAAGCTTGAAGAAAAGCTTTCTACAAAATAAGCTCGAAGAAAATTGAAATAAAATCGAGTTTTAAGAAGAAGATTTTTTTTGCGAGTGATTACCGTAAAAATTAACGGGCACTTAAAACGGTTGTCTACTGTATTTATGGATCCATTTGTGATGATGGCATGGTGGGTACTTAAGAAGATGGAACAAGAAAAAATGAAAATTGCTGTGAAATATTAATGGTAAGACTATGAAAGTAGTGGTGAACCTAGTTTTTCTGTAATCATACATGTTATTTGGTATGAAACTACGCTATATTACTGATGTCTAGTAATCTGATATACGCAAGAAAATAGACAAAGTGGTTGGTGTATATGTATTCGAAAAACCAAATACTAACCATTTCAATGGGTAGGTACGAGTGGAAATACTGTTATTATACAGAGTTATCTTGATCACAATGATGTTGAAGTACACATATATATATATATATAAACTGACGTGTACAAAAAATTTGTCAACCTTGTAACTAAAAGGTACTTACTTACATGGTTTTTACCGTTCTCGTAAATACAAAAGATAAAACGTAAAAAGATAAACTTTGTGTTTCACTAGGATGAGAAAAACTTGCAAACAATAAAACCTCACAAGAAAAACAATGCTACGAAATGCCAAAGATCACATGACAAGGCTGTTTTTTTTATAAAGTTTTTAAATGTCGACTTTTTTGTTGTATAACCAGCTACGATAAAAGCTTCTGGAGTAATTATTTCACATGAAAAGTTTAAAAATCTAAGTATTTTTACTTCTTGATTATATTATGAATGTTCATTCATTTGAAAAAGAAAACATAACTGAATAAAATAATATATACTCGTTTAAAAATGAAAGCCTTTTTTGTATAAAATCTGACTTATGGCGTACTTATTACAAAAATAATGAACAAAAAATTAACCACAAAGAAAAAAACATCTTAGAATTAGAAATATTAAAATGGACGCTTTTACTATATTATTTTACATTTAGAGTAGTAAACTTTTTTCTTGTTTTGTTTCAAAGTAGATTTGGTACGTTATACACTATACAAACCGCATGATTGTTGTAAAGATATAAAATCATATTGAATGATGTAAAATATGTTTGATATACGCTATATTTGAAAGTATATATTCGTTAAATGGTATTGGGGTTAAGTACAGTTTCTACCAATTACGTTAAGTTGGTATAAATACTGAATGTTTGAAAATTTTGTGTTCATTTCGTCGATATCACTTTTTTTTTTTAATTTTTGATTATTTATACTATCTATTTATGTAAATTAGTAATGAGATTTAGATTTTATTAATAAACTAATAAACTTTTGGTTATTAATGGTAACACTTCATCCTGGAGATGGACCAGGAGAATATACATATGTTTATTAATTGTAGTATACTGTATAAAACATATAGTATAGAACGAATCGTAAAACAACAAATAAATATATTCGGAAAATACTTTGAGAATGCTGAATTGGCTGGATATATTTCTGAAACCCAGCCCGAAAGAAAATAATGAAATTGGAATGGACCAGATACTATTTTTTTTGGCTACATAGATATAGCTTATAGCATGTAAGACAGTTTTGGTAGAAGGCTCATTTGGAATTCTTCCCGCATTTGGCTCATTCTTCCAGCAGACTTTTTTTCTCCGTTTTCGGTGAAAGTTTTTCAATTTGAATAGCCAATGGAGTGAACTTTTTGCCGCTGTTCTATCGAGTGCCTACGACCTTTATATATGCAGCATATTTAAATGTTTTCATAAATTCTGCTTTCTCTTTACTTTGTGCTACTAAAGTAGGCAAAGCTTTATTATTTTTTTGAGTAAGTATACCTGCTGAAGTTTGATTAAGATTTTTTTTGAAAGCTTATGGAAATAAAATTTTAAATTGAAAAATAATACCTCGGTGAACACAGAAAAAAAGCATCAAATATTACACGCATTTATAATACTATATTTTTTTAAATATGAAAATATTAAGCACTTTTTGACTTCAACTATGTCATTATTATCCGCATATATCACTTCTGAACTAATATGAAGCAATTTTATTTAAAAACGTACAACATGCGTTTTGTTAAGTTTCGTATTATTTTCATTTGAAGTGTTTTTTGCAAAAAAATTGTATGTAAACGTTCAAGTATACGAACTTAAAAAGACGTGTTATAATTAAGTTTTTATAAAAATCGTCATTTATGTGGATATTAGTATATCTAATATGTTTGTATATGTATTTATAAAAGTCTGAAAAAGTGCATGTATTTGTTTAATGCGAAGATATAATATACTTGAAGATATAATTTGCTTGCATATTTTTACTCAGTTTTGATTAAATTATAAACCTATTAAATGTTTTAATATATACTGATATATGTATTATTCTATTTTAATGAATGAGTAAGTAACGAAGTAAAAAAATCTCGTATTAATTCATATTCGCATTAGAATACACCCGTTGTGATTGTATTGTTTGGTCGATATGACGTAAAACTATTTTATTCCATATCTAGTCCATAGACATATGAGCGCATCAATAAATCATCGTTTTGTATCGCTGTTGGTAACGAAACCTGTTTGTGAGCCGAATTCATTATTTCGCCTTTGCTATGTGGTAGATTATGGCTCAATCTGCGAGAAAAGTTATGTTAAATTATACATTAAATCGTGTTACGGTATAATGCAATATAAATACACTAAATAACTAACTTCTTCAGATTTCACCCCAGCTTTGATTAACAAAGGTTGTGGCATTTTGCATTTGGTAGTGTTTCTACTTAAACCAGCCAGCAGATGCCTTTCTCGCTACCGCAACAGATGTATATTTAGTGTTTTGTTTCATTTTACATGTTCATTCAGATTTTACTGGTTTTCAAACTGACCATAAACTGAGAATGAATTATTACAACTGAATTTGTGTTCCAAGGAAATTAGTTTAGAATAGTATACAGTGACGAGTGTAAGATTTTCACTTTCATATCGACTGTAGAAAGACAAAGAGACGTAACCCTCAGTGGTATAAACTAGCTTCTTTTCAATAATCCCACTGTATACAACTTAATTCACGACCCACCAAAAGAATGTATTACACGTTTGATTATTGTAATAAATGCCAAATATCTATCTAAATAGCTTTCTAATAGATTAATAAAGCTTTTGTGTTCGAAAAATGGATAACATGTGAAGTTTATGACCAGAAAAATTGACTTCCACCACGTCAATTTTATCGGGTTTTCATATCAGATTGGGTAAATAAAATAGCAGTTTTAGTATATATTGATTTGAATGAGTAAATGATATTTCAGTCTCCCCGGTTATCGTTGTTGATAGCGTGCGCGCCTAGCAATCTGGGGAATGCGGGTTCGAATCCCCATCTGTTGTT
>JAGVSQ010001398.1:0-29636 GCA_022683975.1 Rhyacophila evoluta | reverse complement strand
TCTTTTTGTTTCCAAACTTGAAAAAATCACTCGGCGGGCAGAAATTTGAGTCAAAAGAAGAGGTCATCGCCGCCACGGAGGCCTACTTTGCAGATCTCTAGAAAATGTATTTTTCAGACGGCTTAAAGAAGTTGGAGCATTGCTGGGTTAAGTGTATCGAGCTAAAAGGAGACTATGTTAAGAAATCTTTGGTACCATTTTTCTTCCAGAATTTCAGTTCCAGCTACAGCCTCATAACTAAACTTTTACTGGCAACAGGAGCTGATTTAAAGTTTTTTAAGAGGTTTAAAATTATTTTTTACCTTTTAGTACATTTTAAATTTTTTTTATCTTTTTCTTTTCTAGTATTTTCCATAGTAAAATTTAGTCCTAGTAATTTAGTAAGAGGGTGATTTACAGCATGATCATTAAACATACTGTACCCTACGCATTGCCTGTCTGATCCCGCTCCATGACGTAAGTACATGTTACATGTTCCACAGAAGTTTGAAAACAAGTGCCTCAGGATTGTCTATGACTTAGACTATGGGTACAGCCTGGTTTTCACATGTAAAACTCACAAGGAAAGCATGAACAACAGTAAAGACATCAGTCACTTCCATGATACATTCATGAAGCGGATAGGCACAAGAATCTACATCAAGCTGACTCTTAAGTATTAATAATTAATTCTATTCTAATAGAAAATTTATCGTATAGTGATGTATCGCTCTCAACGATTTCTACTGTGATAACGAATTATGTTGTTGATCCGGTAGAAGAGGACAATATTTATAAAAGGTTTTCTTAATTGCTTTCGTTGATACATTGGGAAACGGCAACATTAAACATTAAATCACATACGCATTAAAATTTAGGGGATTCTATATATCTTGCCTGGGACCTCACAATTGAAGGTGCCTCCAAATTATCAAGGAGCAGGCCAGACTAAAACAGAAATTATTAGAATGGAGTGAGGCCTAAAAAAAATAGGTTTCATAAAATTCTGGGCGAAAGTAAACTTTCAAGAAGAGAGATCTAAAAAGAAACATAGGGGCCTCATAATTGAATTGCGCCTGGAGTCTCGCCAAGGTTTTGGTGGGGGGTCATTGCAATGGGAATCATTACTGTTCTGATTGAATTCTGTGATTGTCTACCCTTAATGAACACAAAAGATTTTGCTTGCCATAACATTTAAGTCTCTTTTTAAAAGCTACAAAAATATCCCTTATCGCAATAACTGACATCATAATAAGCTTTTCCCTCTCAATTGCCATATAGAGGCACATAAAACACAAGTAAGCAAGTCAGAAGTTCTATTAGGGATACATAGACAATTAATGAAACTTTTTTTAGCTGGTGAAGCGTTTTTTTAAGAGCTGAAAATATTTTCTACGTATAAGTCTCGCACTGGTATTCAACACAAGCCATACCATCAATGCTTGACTAAAAGACAGTAACGGACACCAAATTATTAGTTTAACCAGTGGCTTAGTCATAAACGAGTATGTACCAAGGTGCTATTTAATTTTAACATCGAAAAAAAGATTCGTCAAATTGAAGAAACTTTTCTTAATGTTTGGTAGTTAAAATGTTAAAATATTGTATAAAAATTAAACAAAAAAAATGATCATTGTTGACAAACACTCTTGTTAAATATGCTTGAAAAGTAAGTTTCATGCTAAAAAGAGTGGCAGGGCGGCATCCTGGCTCGAAAACAAGATTGGACGTGATGGTACACCTATAATAGTACTTACAATGTATGGTTTACAAAACAATTCGTACTAAAGCTAAAATGTCCTTCATTTCTCTTTTAACATTCAGTTGTAAACTGTTATAATAATTGATGCTTATTATTATAATGTTTAATAGCAGTGGATGGACGCAAAAACAAATAGCCCACTCAATTTTAATGAAAATATTACCTGACAGTCCAATTTGATCACCACTACTAGGGTATTAAATATTAGATAGGTAGTAGGAAAAAATAAAATAAGCGTTGACAGCTATTCAAAATTACTTTGGTAGCCTATCTACTTCGCGAAATCGGTTATATTCAAAATCTTCACAAAATTCTTTGTGAGGAAATTACAAAGTTAACAATTTGTTCGATTTCCACTTAAAAAGTCGAAAAATTCAAGATTGGGTTAAGCAATTGTCTGACAACTAATTTTTGTGAAAAATAATCTGTCATTACATGTTATCTCCAGAGGGCTTATGTCTTCAACCTGAATAAATCCATAAGCTTCATTTTTGGAGTGGACATGGTAAACTATATATAAATAATAATGATGAAGCTGAGGTAACTGTCAACTACTATCGGGATTAGTTAATAAATCTCAAAACTTATAACAGTACATTAAAACAGGTCTGGCCAACTCAAATTGCCACATTGACGTCCTAAAACTTTTTATGGGCCGCACATAAATAAAAATAATCGCAATATTTTTTTCGATATCTAAAATTTAAACTTTCACGCTAACTTCCTAGTAAAATGAAAGGAAAGAAAAGTCATATTTCTCACAACTGCATATTGCTTTATCGAGAATTGAAAAATTCTTTCAGATGTTATTTATGATATTTGTAATTTAAAGGCTATTTAAAACATGCTAAGTCTTGTCAGTGTGGCTTAAAATTACCCCGTTTTATTGTAATGTTTTTTTTAGCATACGACACATGTGCGAGTGAGGAAATAATATTATATGTAAAGGCAGCACTTGCTTTGCTTTCTTAATTCTTATTTACAGTTTACAGTGTTTCGCTAGCAGAGTCTAGAAGCGCTGCTTTGTGTATTTTTTGTGACAATTTAAAAATCGGAAGTGAAATCATGCAGCCCATTGCTCATTTGGTAAAGGTATCCTTGCCAGACTATTTGGCCAATTTGCCAATTCCTGACTCAATCGGCGGCTGGTTCCGGCTAGGATGTAAGTTCATTCAAAACAAATTTTGCCAAATGTCACACGTCTTGAAATCTGTACCTTTCCACACAACGTATGACCCAGTTACGTCATTTTTGGCACAATCTACAAATATTCTCGTCCCGCATAATAAAATCAAACATCACGCCATGGACATATTTTTCTATGAAAATTCACACGTGACTAATTGCTCCTGATATGATGTTAACCGCAAGGTCATTCATAATATTGTAAAAATGACCACTTGTTTTTCCTTGTTGTGTTACCAGAATTCGACGTCAACAAAATGGATTGGAAGCAATGACGAAAAGAATGTCCGTATGTCCGTATATTAAACCGATTAAATTAAAACTACCGTTGAAATAATCCTCAAACTATTATCACCCGCTCAGAAAAAAAACCTAATCGAGATTTCTATGCAGGTGGCTTATTAAAGATATCATTTTTGTATTAATAAAGGATTAGAGTATTAGTAAAATTAACATTGATCTGTATAAACCTTTAACTGTAATAATTATGTCAAGGCTTTGTAAACGCATATTATCTGAATATACACTCTCAATTTTAATTTTACCAATGGTTTCCAAAATGCGTGCTCCCAACATGCTAAAGGAAATAGGAAATACAAATATTTTAACATTAACAATAATATGTTCGTAAATAAGTGTTTCGTATTATTATTTGACAAATTAAAAATGTAAAATCGTTTTTCTGTAATAAAATAGGAAACAAATAAACTACTTCAACCAATTCCCAACTAAAAGTTTGAAAAAAATAGTACCAGATTAACTGAAGAAAAAACAAAAATGCCCTGGATGTAAATAAAAACTCAAGTATATTTTTAATACATTATATCAGTTACTCATATACACTTATTACGTATTTCATTTATAAATAAATATGAATATTCACTCATATTAGACTAAGATGTCTTCTCAAAGTTGTGGCTGGCACACATTATCAATCTGGGTTCTAATAATTCCTTTTGTATAGAGACCCTTACTGTTGATGGGAAATAGCAGTAATAGATATATGATTCTATATAATTCTAGTTAACTAAATTTTTAAATGGAAAATCTCCAGATGTTATGTCAATCATAAGAAAGGCTGTCTTAGGTGGTTTAGTTAACATGTATAGCTTCAAAAAAATTGAATTTGTCTAGGGTTACGTGAAAAATAAGTTTTAAAACCGCTGATATCTTCAAAGGTTTTTGCTAACTCACGCTGTAGATATGACAGAAGGTTGGCATTGATTTCGATTTGCTGATTAGACTAATTAATCTTTAATACTTCAACATCTGATTTTAGTTTTAAAATAATATGTTGACGATTCCCTGTTTTGCAACAAAACCTTAAATTTTTTGCTCTTATTGTGTTTCAAATGATATCAATATCACATACCATGTAAATATATGGTGATTCTCTTTCTTCCTTTTGTATTTCATTAGACTAAGATACAACTATAGTTAATAATCCATTAATGCACAAATCGTGACTATTTTATTATTTTATACATATAATGAAATGTTCATAAACCTTGTAGAAACATGTAGAGTTCCTATTAAAGTCAATGAACAGGTAAGTCTTCTTTCAAGAAACCACTGAATATTATCTTATCTTTTTAACCTTAATAAGTGTTTATTTAATCCTCTGTGATATACTATAATAGTTAGTTGTCTGAATATATCTCTTATTTTACAGTCATATGATTTAGAAATATAAAATGTACTAAAAAAAAAAAACAACTATTTTGTCTTCATAATTCAATCATGATGTAGTGATGCTTTCTAATATCATCACATCAAAAAATTGTTTTCAAATATAACCCATTTGAGAGACGAACAAAGATTATGTATAAACGTTTCACTCAAATTTTATTTTATGAGGACAAAAAATGAATCTGAATAAAAAAGTCCAAAATATTTCACTAACCAAACCTGCTTCAACTTCTAAATTAGAATCAATAATATAATATGTTGCTAATGTACTAATATTTATAATTATATCCAGTTGAAAATATGCTAGCCTATAAATTAAATTAACCCATGACATAAAAATAACATGTAGTATAGTATCAATTATTTATGTCATTTTAATAGTATTCCACTAAGGATCAATGGTAAACAAAAATGTCAGTTTGATCTTATAAAATCTTCTAATTGTTTATTTGATTGTGGATGTCAAATGTTCTCGTATTTTAATTGAAAAGAAGAATTGTCTCAGATTGGTCGAACATTGAGATTTTATTTCCGCGATAGAAATCTGTATAGTATTTTTAAAACATTCCGTACCTTGTATTTAAGACACCATTTTTCACCTAGGCTCGATGATAATTGAAAACTACTATATAATACTATACAATAGAAAACTACTCCCTAGGCACTCGTCTTGCAGAATACCACGTTTTCATCTTTCTTTGCCTATTTATGCTCTTTATGCAGTATATAATATACAGGTAGATTAGAATTTCCTGTCATCTCCTAATACCTCATCCTCCCAAGCCATGCCGACATCTGCCTACTCAGTTGAATATATCCTATATCTCTTCCATTTATGACTCCATTACAGATGTGAAAATGTGATGTGATATTGGTGTAAATGCTTGCTTCATTGACAATCCAAAAGTTTCCTTTTATAATTTAATGTTAATATATTTTAAAATGGCAATCACATTGTGTATGAATGAGACATTTCAGTGCTCTATCCAGTGCTGTAAAACAGTTGTTGTGTTGCAATAGGAAGTGAATTTAATATTGAATATGTGCAATATTGTTGCCGCATTAAAAATGCAATAAACTCTTTTGTAATAAAGTACATATTAAGCAACAGTATAAAAGATACGGTTTCATTATAGCAACAGTAATATCATTATAATAAGTATGAACCAATATTTTTTTGCACTGAATATTTTTTGCCACTAATAATAAAAAAAAATGTTGGTATTTAATAATACTGACTGGGGATCATAAAAGTACGAAAATGGCAAAAAAACTTAACCACACCGCCAGGTATTTTGTGTCTGAAATATTTTAAGCATATTGTATTAACATGTGTAAAGAGTATTTAGAAATGAAAGGAAAAGAAAGCAAACATATAATATCGAATCTTCTCTTGTTTCAGTTAAAGATTGGTTGTCTTTGGTACCTCCAATTGCTGCAACAGCTGGCCTTTACTACATATCCTACAAAGCGTTTTGCCCCAAAGCTAGAGACCCCGCATACAATCAAAAGAATCAGCTTATCCAAAAGGATTGCAAGAAAGTTGTAGATACTATTGATATGGAAGATATAACTGAAAAAGCTGTTCTTTGCAGATGTTGGATGAGTAAAAATGTAATTATCTTTTTTCTTCATTTCTACGTCTATCTCAAAGTATACTTATAATATCTCTGTTATCATTTAATTATTATTATCTTGATAATGAAAATCAAAATAACATCTTATCGGAAGAAATCTTGAAAAATAATCTACTACAATAGATGTATAAATTAATAGTACAGCTAACATTGGGTAATGAGCTTAAGTGTATAAAAATATATTCCCTGATGGAATTACAGTCTTAATATCTACCTAAAAATTACTCCTCCACCTTTTGTCTTCAGTGGCCGAGAGATTAGCGTTAGAGTTTGGGGGTCACAGGTTGCTGGCTCGCATCCCACTGTTACAGGTTTTTTGATATCCAAAAACGTGAGACTGAATGCTCAGTGGATTGATAGAACCAATTCTCCTGAAGAAAAATCTATCAAAAAAAATTACAATGGGGGATATCCATATACATTTCCGAAGCAATTATCTTTATACTGTTACATTTCTTCATGTTGTGGATTGAATTTGTCATAATATATTATATTATCTATGATAAAAAAGATAATACTTAGTGGATTACTCTCGAGAATTCCCGGGAATATTTGTGTTTTTTCATTGCTCTTCTAATTCTATTTTACCTTATTAAATATAATTTAAAATTTCCCATTTTCCAGGAACACAAAATATCTGAGAAATGTTACCCCCTGGTATTGCTGTAATAATGAATAGTTGTTAAACCTAAAATATAGTTATTTAAGTTCTCTTAAATGAAAAAATATTGAGTAATTCAAGTACTCAAAATGATCATTTATTTCGAACTATATCCAAGTTTTAGGTGATGCTTTATATCAGTGCCCGGTAACCTTTTATCTTCGACGGCACACTTTATGTTTTTTCCAAAATTTCACGGCACACCGCAAGTAAAAAAAGGAAGAAATACTGCAATAACAGAGACATTTCTCATGTTTTCTTATATAGAAGAAATGTACCACGGCACACCCACCAGCGTCTCGCGGCACAGTGGTTGCGGAGCACTGCTTTATATTACTAGCGAGCAGTCATTATGAAGCTCATAAATAAACGTAATTAGTATGAAACTGTTTGGGATATTTTTATACAATATATGCCTTTAATTTTTTTCAGTGGCCATACTGTGATGGAAGCCATGGACCACACAATAGAGACACCGGTGATAATTTGGGTCCAGTCGTCGTTGCCCACAAGAAATAGATGAATTAAAAAAAAAAAATTACCAGATAGTACTTTTAAAATGTTTCTTATTAAGTAATTACCGGGAATTATTTTCTTTTTAAGTAAATTTCTCTAGTACTTTTTTATTTTTCATAAGTGCCTTTTCAACTTTATTATTTGTGAAACAAATATAAAAATTAACTTAAATTTTTCGCTAAATATCGAAATGCTTTAATATTGGTTTGGTCACATACAAGAATTATAGGTATTAAATATTATTTTCTTATATTCTTTTATAATAATCTTTTTCGAATATCAGTTGTTATTATTGGAAGGGTGTCAGATATCAATGATTCCAATGAAGCTGTAACTGTTTAAAATCTGATTTGGAACTTGATATAACCTGAAAAAATGTTGAAAGGAAATATATTTTGAATTTAAGAATCAATACCTATCTAGAATTAATTGTAAAATTATTTATAAGTATTGTAAAGTATTATACTATTCTGTTATATTGGTAATATTGTATAGTTCTCACTAGAGACAGTTATTAACTAACAATTTTAACTACATAATGAGAATTAAAACACCTGCAATAATATGTGAATGAAAATTAAATATATTCCGATCAATAAAAGTATTTATTTTATTTGTAAATAAAATGTTTTTTAAGCATTGCTTCCAAGTCATAGAATGGATCCTTCAATGTGTCTAATAATAAAGGGATTTAGTTAAACAATCAACCACGGTTAATTTGAAGATACAATGTTGAACCTCGCTGGATATACTCTGGAAATTTCAAGATGGTGTGCGTCCTCCTCGTGTTTAGAGTAGTAGAGTCCTTGTCGGCCACTAGATATTGTGTATTTATAGAGGGTGAAAATATTGGTAGTTTCTTAGAGGCAACATATAGTGTCTTTGTTTCATTTACAGAGCGGACATTTTGTAATAAAAACAGTTGTATTCTAGATGACAGAAAAATTCGCATTTAACATGCTTAAAATGTTTGGTTTATTTACACTAAATAAGTACATTACAGTAATACAACCTCACGATATTCAGTCCTCCAATCATTCATTCTTTTGTGGTATTTAAATATTATATATCTGTACAATAAATTTTGTATAAAAAGTATGAGGGATAGGGACAGGTGTTTCTGAAAGTGAGTACCTGTATTTGCTTTGTATTTAAAGTTGTTTTTATTTTGCTTGATGTAACGGCTTGCTGCCAAAAAAATAAAAATTATTACCATCATTACAAACTTTAGTTGTTCATTTCGTTTTCTTTCAAAAGGATATTTTTCTATATTAGTGTAAAGGCAAGATACTGTTTCAAATAATACAAGTTATAATTGATATTTTTTATTGGAAAAAGTAGCCTAACATAACATAGAGTATTTACATAGAGAGAAAGGTATGAGAAATTATAAACTAGCGTATTTACCGATCAATCAATATAATTTTTAATAATTATTAGATATTGATAAAGTCAAGATGTAAAATCATTCTATTATAAATGAGAGTATAAATCTTACTGCCAGATGGCGCTGCTGTATACGTATAATGCTAAAAATAATAGAAAAGATGCAAAACCATTTCGAGTTTCTAGTTCAGGCATGGCTAAAAGTCCAGCAATGAATCAAACTAATAATATGATTTTACGTTGAATAATATATAAAACCCCATGGTAACCTAATGAGCTTCTGCGTAAAAAATGTAGTATTTTTCGTTTAAATTATTCAATCATAATGTCAATTATATAATTAACATGTCATCGTATATTACAGTACCAGCAAAGTTGAGGTACTCTAAGAAATATACATTTATAATTAAATGATTTTTTTCTACTGGTAATAAGAAGTAATCTACATCAATTATAATTGAGGTTTTCCTGAATAATATGACAGCACTGACCAAAGATAATATTACCATTTTGTCTACTGTTAATTCTTGGTGGAAAACCACCATAGAGAAATTTTAATGTAGTTTTGAATTAACTATTTCAAGAAAATGTTTGTTTACTGATGCAATCTGATAATGAAATGATAAATTATTGAAACATGCACCATTTATACCTATTTTCTCAATAAATACAATAATTTCCAAATGGAATTGAAGATTTCAGGTATACAAATAATTTGCTACTAGATAATACATGACATTAAAATTTTTACAAAAACTACCAATGTGTTAGTAAAATGAATGTAGGTTTTATGGTTCGAGATAAATAATATTCTGTGAAATACATCTAGTATCACATCAATTTCGGTTTTGTGTATTATCATTTTTCAATAATAATGTCAATTACCAAAATCAGTATAAATGTCGCAATTGAACAATTCAAATATCAGCTACGTGAAAGTCATCTTTTGATTAAGTTTCTATGCGTTACCTAAATCCTTGCTTCAAGAAAACCTGCATTTGATTTGTTTTTACTAGCATTTTTCCAGCCATCGCATTAATGTATAATCAATCTTAAGCTAACACATCTTATAAATAGAAATTATGGAATCCACTATCTAAGAACCTGAAACACATTTTTTTATGTATATCCAGATGCTTTTGTTTTGATAATGTATGATGTATTAAAGATTTTAGAACAGAAACCTTGGTATAATACTACAAAATATATTTATCCAATGAAGATATAGTGCCCTCTTTAAATGATTTACTACAGTTTTCAGATAGTGCATTTGTTAAATGCATACACAGCAATATTTTCTCTAAACAATCTTAATATTTTATAACATTAATTGTTGAAAAATTACATTTAACACTATTGTGGAAATAAATACAGTTTCTCATTTTAATTTAAACCTTTCACCTTAAATTAAATCACAGTTTCACAATCAACCTATAATGAATTTACAATGGAGTGCCAAGCTTTCACTGAAGTTACCGGTCATTTCCAACCAGAATAGATCCAGCAGATTTTTAGGTGAGAGGAGTTAGTAAAGATAATTTCAATATCTAAGCAAAGTGAATATTCATATTCGGAGTATTATAATATAATAAAAACAAAATACTTTAATGCATGACTACTAAATAAGATAATTAGTGTGGCAATATTTAATATTTTACACTGTTAAATTTTAAAATTATATTTGACACAAATATATCGAATTGTAAGTAAACCATTTTCAATTTGAAACGAATACAATGCTTTATTATTTAACTCTGAGCTGGGCACGTCACTGTCAGTTCAAATCTCCATTTTTTTATGCATTCCTTCACATTATACAATTAAATTTGAGCACAAATTTTTACACTCCGAGTCTTAGAAATATCCCGCAGTCATGGCACACAATCTGTAATAAAAAAAATATTTTTGGTTATTTTAGTGAAGTTTCAGAAAAATTAGATTCGCAAAAACTATCAATCAATACAGTATGGGATGGTAGAAGAAGCATGCAAGTATTGTCAGAGACTGCTCTGATTATTAATACCAGTTGTGGTAGAGAGAGTCAGCACTGAATATCCAATTGCTTTTTTAGTGCAAACATATTACAGTTAAAATTTATTCTATATTTCTTGAAAAATTATTATCCTTTTTATATTTAATATAATACCAAAATTTGCTGAATTTTACCATTATCAATTTTTTATCTTTGAAATTTGATACTAATTTTAACTAATGAGTCTTCTTAATTTAAAATTTGGTTCTCTTTGGTGAATTATCAATCATCACAATAAATGGTGCTTATTGAATATTTTTTTAGTGTTCTATAGATTGATTAATATAAAATTAATGCTTTTAACATTGCATTTGATGCGATTTTCATTACAAAAAGTAGATGTTTTATTACTTTTTTTACATACCAGAATTAAAAGTTACGATTATTCTCTTCTTCGTTGACAAGGATATGTCTGCTTCCATATTTTCTTCTGTAAAAAACATTATGTTTGAAATATTAATATATTGAAACAATTAATACTTACAAGCTAACCCCCCTTATAGTAAATTCTTTTCAAAAATATAAAGCGATGTAAAATTTGTGATTATAAATTGTTATTTTTTTCTAATACAAAAAATATAAAAAAATTGGGGAAAAAATAATATGTATGTATGTTTACAGATTTGTTTAGTTTGATTCCACTTATTATATTTTACACATTTGATAACGATTAAATAATTATAAATTAAACTATACACCTAACTCTCATTATATAAGTTTTGCCATAGATATTTATTTGTGACACCAATATCAAAAAAAGAAAATTCATGAATCAATTTTATTTGATAAGTTAGTAGATTAATATTTTCAGGACACAGAATTTTATAGGCTACGAAAATTTTTGAAGTAGGCATAGTAATAGCTTTTTTAAAATTCGATCAATGAAAATAAATGATAATTATATATTGCAGTTGTAGGTCTCTCTCATAATTAGTTTCATATAATATTTACAGGTTCACCATTCTCCTTTTACATGGTGATAATTCTATGCAATACTGTGTAAAAAAAGTATACTAAAATAAAAATTAATGGTTGAGAGGTTTCCTTGTATACAAATAAATGTGTATTAAATAACAAAATTCATTACTGTTTTATATTTAATTTTTTAATACAATAGACAAAACCGTTTAGGCACATTTGGTACGACATCGCTTTTATCACTTGAGATAATCAGAGCTGTGTAATATTTCTTTTCAAATTTTCGGGTTCACTGGATTGAAACAAAAAAAAAATGGGATGTACCACCGCGTTACTTGAAACAGAGAGTTCGTTGTAGTCTTCGATTTACGCGAATTCACAGTTAAATTCAAAATGAATATAAATTACACAAGTTAAAAATATATAATCTATGTGAGCTTAAAAAATAAGAAATTATAATTTTGTAGAGGTTGCACATTATGCGAAATTGTTTTTCGATCAAATATCTAGATGTTGCCAGCATAAAACTGTACTTAAAATTCATTAAGTCGAGTTGCGTGATTTTGACTTAAATGTGAAAACCTTTAGAATGAATTAATCACGTAACTCGAGTAGTAGACGTATTATATGAAAGGAGATCTACATCATTTCATATTGATAAACTATGTTATTAATATAATTATTCAATCAATCGAAAATAATATTCTAAGTAAATGGTAATTCAAGAAAACCTATTTAAGGTTCTAGAACTACTTTTGGCTTAGCCAGTTATAACCAGGCAGCAAAAATTGTATTATCACACAGTCATGACTATGTTAAGGAATAAATAACACCAGGTAATTGATGTTACAGAGAATTCTCGTTCTCAAAATAGCATACAGGTTTCGCAAGACCTGCGCAAAAACTGCTGCGTCGAAATACACTCGAGATTCAGCTATTAGGGTTACCAATACCTCATTAACGGGTGAAGTTAAAACAAATATAGTGGAATCACGTTTTTACGTGCCCGGGATACACGTTTCCCCGCTATTTAGTGCGATTTCTGCAGTTTCGTCACATTTTAGTATATTGAATACCCACTTAACTTTTTTTCTTGCAATTTACGTCTGAAATATTTTAAATCAATTAAATTTATAAATAAATTTTCGAAAATATTCGAAATGCTTATTAGGATATAGATGTATGCATTTTTATTTATGCATACGTCTTCCCTTTGGAATGATCATGGTTTAGTTTACGGAAGATGAAATATAATATATTACGGAGCACAATACTATTGATGTCTGGGAACTAATATTTTTGGCGAACCTTTGCAAAACTTCTTGATTTTAATATAACATCGGAAGTTATGATAATTCATGCTACGGTGGACAGTCATATCCACGAAAACTTGTCCAATAAAAAACTCTCCCGTGATAAAGAGGTATCCTCAATCCATTCAATTCCAACAAAAAATATACTATATAGGATATTGATGACATCGAAAGCCATTTTCTCACATTATAAATTACAAACATAAAAGACGAAGCCTTCAAATCAATTTATAGCATTGAAACAGCCTAAAAATTTGTACCAAACCGTTATACGTGATTTTTCAAAATAAAACATTGTATATATCTACATTTTCCCGCTGACAACATGTTTAAAATCACAATTGAACTTCGCCTGGGGTTTTGTGATCACTTCATCACAAAACACTGTGGGACTATATGAAAATGAATGACAGATGCGAGAAAATTACGAATATGTGGACGATTAATCGTCGCTTCACTGTATACTGTATATTTCTCCCTGATTACTGAAAGTACGCTTGACGAGAGATTCATATATTTTTTAAACAGCCCTGATTCTTCAAAATTTAAAAACAATGGACTCGTTTGTTGGCCTGGCAGTTTAGTCTTTTTTGTATTAATTCTTTTACAGGAAGACATCCAGTAAGTCTTCCACAGACTTCAAGCTACTGCAGGTATTCGTATATAGTCCTTAACAACGAAAAAACTGTAAACTGGGATATAAGATCCTTCAGTTTCGTATCAATTAAATAAACCGGTTTTTTGGCTAAACTCCCAGTGGTGTACGTATTCGATAAAAAGTAACACAGTTTCGCAAAAACAACAGTCACCCTTGTAAATAACCTCTAATTAAATTATAATACTTTGTAAGATTGTGCCTCGATAGATGGTTTATAAAGCATTTTGTCACGCATGCTTTTATCATTTTGTCTGTGAAATGAAATTTGTTCTGTAATTAAAAACATCATTTGTGAATTGAATCTAAAATAAAATTGTCAAAGATATGTGTGTATATGGGTCATACCATATCAACGTGAAGTATGGCGTGCTTTCCATTTTTAATGTAGTGAGAGAAATTGTAAATACAAATATTACAGGGAAATATACAGATTGGACCGTATTTCGGAAAGAATAATATTAAAGTAAATCTTTCGGTTAAAGAAATATTTTGAAATGTTCATTAAAAAAATATATATTCAGAGATCTATTACACTATAGTGTAGCGGGAAAAAATAATGTATTATTACTTTAAATGAAAGATTAAACATAAATCGAGGTATTTATTTCAGAAACCCAATTTATCTTTTATAAGCATGCCACTGCGATGAATTACGTGTATCAACATCTTCTTGTGTGATTAAAAAAATTCAAATTGTTATTATAATATGAATAACATTTACATTTTAGACCTAAATTACCATACATGATATTAAGAGTAATCACTGTTTAGGCAGCGAGAATGTGGCCGAACACACCGCTTATTCTGTACTCATTACCGATATAAAATAGCATACTCAACATAATGTATCTTGTCTATGGTCATCAAACTTATAGTATAATAATTATTATTAACAAATCATAGTTCATTATCAAATTCCACTCTAAGAGTATATGAATCTCGATGGTTTGGAGACTATTGAATAGTGTTTAAAGATAATCGTTAGTCAGAAATTATATTTATCAACCCATCAACCCATTGGAACCATACCCTAAATTGACAAACTACTAAATTAATAGAAAGTAAGAATAAATGTTACTAAAAAATCTTTCACACGTCCAAAATTATCCTTATTTTATAGATACCTGCTACTTGCAGAACATTCCACTGCTACAGGCAACACTGTCATTAATTTATTGCTGTTTTATTATACTTTCACTATAATTAGTTTGTTTTGAAAGATTTAGATTGAATAAAAGGATTAATTACACTATTAATACATATTATAATTATAGAGTGCTTACTCAAGTCGTTTTCTGAAGAAGATCAACCCGACGTAGATCGTGACAGCTACCCCAAGAACAATAGCAGCAGCGAGAGCAGCCCATCGTCCAGGCTGTTCTTTCACATTCGATTGAGTCATCTTATCGCTCTTGCTCTCGTCCTTTTCCACCACCACTCCCGGCTCCTGAATCATCTCAATCTGAAGCTTAGGATTCCACCCGGCATCCTGGGATTTATTGAGTCCAGGTTCTGGTCCTAAGCTTGGAGGTTGCTGAACCTTTGAAGACCCGTTTCTGTTGGCCTGTTCCTTCAATTGAGGCGCATGCAGAACTTCATAAATCTCCTTGGTGCTGGCAGTTGGTGCGCCTTTGCCGTCTGATGTCAAGAGTGAAGAATTATTGTAATATATTTTATACTTCGTTTCGTCTTCAGGAAAGACGTGCGGCGGTGGATCAACTTTAGTTGGTGGCTTAGCTGTAGCTTCAATGGTCCCAGCAGATACCACCAATGCTAGAAAATAAATAATCAAATATCAGTCAATAGTCTGCAATACGCGTGAACCGCCCATGAAAATATATTGTATATATATATACATACTTTATTTTTCAAGGATATACACAAAATTTGTATTAAAAAATACATAATATTGTTTCAAAACCTTACTAATAAGCTCAATGTCGATGTACGCGAAATGACAAGTTACGCTAAACCATGTTCGCACCGAAAGTGACGCATATAGATCTCCGGAATCTAAAGACATGTCATGTCAGATTATTTTTCACGAGAACTGTTTGCCAGACAGTTGCTAAAACCAATTGGCATCCAGTCCTGTATATCTGTTTTTTTCGTCCAGGAATGTGGGAACCGAAGCCATTCGGAGAATGCGGCGGGGAATAAGCACGCACGCTAGTAGGATTTTCTTAAAACTCATCAAATTAATATCAGATTTGGTAAATAAAACAGCAGTTTAAGCTGTCATCCACTACGATTGTGTCTACTTAATATTTTAACTTTGGCCGAAAATCACTTAAGCATTTTTGTGCCTCCTGTGAAATTTGTTACGTGTGGGTTACGTCCTATTCCTTTCTATAGTTGATTTATTGCAATCTATCTGCTACTTTTGAGTCTAAATCGGACCGAAAATTTGATGGCATGTCACATATTTATGATGAAAACTGTACACCATATATTCTAGTTATACTTTGTATTTACTAATTTTATTTATTCATTCATTAAATAAATTTGCTTGGTAAAAAAATCGCGTCGTATTCTCATGAATAATACAAATTGAATGATTCTGAAATAAGTATGTTCATTTAAACATTCTACTTCAGATGATTCGGTTAATCAGGATCTACTTTAAGTTGACTTTGATCAACACATTTTGCAATGTAGTATCATTTAAAATGCACTCTCCGGCAACCTTTGACTTGCATACTTCGCCTTAGCCTAATGAACCATGCATAATCAATTTAAATAGTCTGTAGGGTAGCTACGTACTTTGTTTTGATAAAGTTCCCTGTCTGACCAGTTCAATATTAAGATATTGACTACTTATATTACATCATCTATACGTGCCAAAATGTATAATACATCTTATTGCATTGATAATCTTATTATTTTTCCCACACATTTAAGCCCCACAGTTATTTATAATGATTTATTTTAATCCAAAGACGTATAACTAGGAGTCAAATGTTGACCAATTTATTGTGTAACAGCCAAATTTTGCGTAAAATGGTGTGCCAAGAAAAATCATTCTTAACATCTTATACCCTTTGATACCAATTAGTAGATACATATAATTATATTTTATTTTATTTCTCCAAATACACTGATCGCAAGGTGTTCACGCTTTATATATTTTTCATAAAAATCTCTATGATTTCAATGATGTCATAATGATATAAACACATTGATCGATATCAACAGAAATAATTATTTTGTATTAAATCTAAGACCGTTAAGTGGGTGTGTGTAGTATATGCCGTTGGGATGTGTGTAGTACGGCGCCGATCTCACATTTGAAATACATCAGAAAATAAGAGCATGCGTGACTCAGTGTGTGAATGATATCTCCCTTAGAATGTAGCCTCTCTGTTTCCTTATACAAGTTTAGGTATACGATCATTTTGATCATTAAAATCATCTACGACACTACAAAACCGTGTCCACTATCCACCCGCTTCATCCCTACGCTCATGGTCTTATATTAGTTAGTGTAGTACAAGTTAAGTGAAGATATCACGATCCAAATATTTATTAGACCGAGGATTGGGCACTACTGACTACAAGCATTTCAAAACGCTGATAATATCATTCATTACTTTATTGTGCATAAGTGTCAAACTATCAATCTGACAAACTATTGACAATTGATGAATACAATTATTGTCAGTTATTATTGAGTTCACTTTGGTAATTTTGCTCCTATAAATTTGTCAATATAATCATAGGTAAGATACAGGAGCGGATGTTAAGTCAACCAAATCACAATTAAGGATTGTAAATATCTATATTTTGTGCTATACTATCAAGTGGCTAATCGATGGGTAGTTTATCCTATAGCAAAAAAAATATGGCGAATTTGCCAGGCAACATTCTATCGTGAAATGGCATCAGCGCTTTGCAAATTATTTTGGTCATTTTAACATTAAGAAAAAAAAACAAAATTAAATAAATAATTTAACTTATTTAACAAAAGGGACACTTCAGTCTGGAAATCATAAGTAGGGTTACCAGTAGGAAAAAATGGTAAATCGCTTATATAATTGGAAATTGACACCAATTTCATATTTTATTAATAACCATAATACTTCATTTAATCGATATATTATACTTGTTGTAGAACATGTATATTTTTCTGCTAAAAATAGAGTACAGATATATTGTCATTAGTAATTGAGTCATTTCACTTAATAATATTCAAATATTTCACAACATGATAAAAAAATAATGCAACGGTCAATACACGGTATGCAATGCACGTCAACAAACTGATTAGTGAGCAGAGCCGTCTCTGAATCGATACATAACAACTATAAAATATTGTAGGTAAAACACGGAAAGGCTTCTACGTTAAAGCTTCTCCCACACCAAACCTTCAAAATAAACAGATTTACTGTATTATAATAATCAGTTTACTTCTGTTGTCAACCAATGAAAAAATCTAACTGTCACGCATTACGTTTCATCTTTCCGATACATGTGCCTCTAATTACAGTAATTTCACGACACAAAATCATTGGGAAGAGCACGTGAATGTTTTGGTAACAAAAATCACGAATTGTGCGCATCGTAGGTCGTCATATGCCTGACAAATCAAAGTTCAATGACTCCATTGGACAGGATCCAAGGATAAAAGTAACATACTTATGTAAGAATTGATTGAATTCAATTTTTTTATTTCATCTTCTGATTACTCCAAATGATTTCTTACTTCCATTCGGCTCTGCGTAATTCAGAGCATTTACAATAGCTTTTATTGATATGGGTAACTGCGTAGTTGACTGAGATACCAAATATCAATTGTATAATTTTTAAAGTAATGTCCATCATTGTTCTTGCATATACAGTTGTTGTTTTATTGACTCTCTCTTGACTTCACTCACTTGTACATCGTCTTTTGATTGTGATTTCGACGTAAACTATCCATGCATACTTTTCTTTACCCTCCACCACCCGTCACGTATTCACACCCGTTATGCGGGGAAATATCGTGGCGTAACGAACGTAACGCGCTCTTCCAATTACCAAAAGTGTCCGAGGAGCAGCTTCCCAACACATTAGTTGGCGTCCACCAAGGCGTGCGTGATTCTTATTCTAGCTACGTATGTCCTCTTAATACCGTAAGACTTCGAAAAAAAATAAAAGCTAGAAAATTATCCGAGTCGCAATGGCCTACCGGTCCGACAAATGGTCGAACCGACTTGAGAAGCTCTTCATTTCAATCAACATATGGCAACACTCCCAGAGAATGCATTGGCATCTTGCAATTTGGACACATAAACAAGTATGGAATTCTATAAAACTAAGCTGACAGAGTGTGGCGGCAAAATCAGCATGACTGGTTAAGAACTGGGAAGCCCTTTGGTCTGGAGTCAATTTGATTATCTCCATGCGGTGCTTTATGTTTGGAAAGAATAAATATGTTGGATGCATGTATTGTATGCAATCGTCTATTATTGTTAACCTCAGGGCTATCCCTCCCATCCGGGGAATGCGGGTTAGATTTCCACATCTGCTGGATTTTAAAAAAATCCTAAAATACTGGTTGAAATTTTGGGTGGGTCGAGCAATTGTTTAACAACCAATTTTCATGAAAAATAATCTGTCAAAACATGTCTTCAGATCCATATACTCAACTTTCAGAGCAGATATCTTCACACTGCATAAATCGATATACTTTACTTTCGGAGCGGACTTGGTAATAAAAAATATTGTAGTATCCAATAAGTGTACTGTATATTTTCTTCGTTAGGGTTGTGTGTATATTTTACACCAAGATATTTGAATTATATATTTATTAATATGGTAAAGTTCATATTCAGAATCCCCAAAAAATAGATAGACTATTATTTTCGAAAATAGTGCAGAAATATTAAGTCGATGGCTATCACATATAGTTAGTTATACCGTGCAGCGGGAGGTTGTATTATATATGTTATTGACAACGATAGTGTTGTAATCTCCTGGGCCGTAACTGACCCCTCCCCTGAACCAAATTGAATATTTAGTTCGCTACGCCATATTATACGGCGGAATAATAAGCGTGGAGACGTAGTGGGTAGTGGAAAGGAATGCATGCATATTGACTACCAAATGAACAAAATTAACTGAAACTAGACAATTTATAAATTTTATCCTGCTCTATCTAAAAAAAATAATAAATAATTTTTATATTTATTATTAAGATTGGATGTATTTTTATATTTTGAATCTGTTTTTAAATTCAATTCTGTAAAGTAATTGATTCTATTATACAGTGGCCACAACCAATGGCTTTGATGTATTTATGTCTATCAAATCAAAAATAGCGCACAATTATGTAAATCATACTCAACCTTGGAGTTTTCGGTGCACAAAAAAACTTAATTTCAGTATACAGTTACAAAATATCGATTACTAAAAACATAACATTTCATTATTGTCACTTACATTTAAGTTTACAGTCTTAAATATAATTCTCTCGTTGGAAAAAAATGAGGCATATAATTACGAGTCGGAATAAATAAAATATAAATGTAAATATTATTGTACCATTTAGTATTTGAGTCAAAGTTGATATGCGTATAAACCGGTTTTTGTCCAATTAGGTAATTGATAAAGAATTCAAAATAGACCACACCATTGTTCCAATATTGAATATTGTTGACATTTTGACGTTTCGTTGTTGACATGCGATGTAACACTTCGGATATGTAAATAATATTGATTTAGTAACAATATCAGAACCAGCTTTCAAATAGGGATTGCTAACACCAGAAGAAGCTGGCGAAGAAATGAAAAAAAAAAATGAATGAATGCATAAGACCCGCATGCTAGTGAAACTCTTAAAGGTAAGAGGGGCTCTTGTGCAAAAAGTTTTTTAAACCATCTGCTGATTTTACCATACGCACTTAAACCTGCTAATCTTTTCTGAGTAGTTTATAGAATTATCTTACTTTTATAGCATGCGTTTTTAATCAGGGGAATATAATTGTACGTCGACTGCTGTAAAATTTAATTCATTTTTATTATAAAACGCGCCATATTTAGGCGTACTCTTGGGGTGCAAAATCTGGCCATTAGCATGGCGCAGCTATGATTATTAATCGTATTATTTGGGAAGGTAGGCAAATATGTCACATGCTTCACGCATCACTCCTCGAAATGTCATCAACCAAAACGTTAAAAACAAAAGAATATCACTGACAAATAAAGGTTACTACACTTCAGAGGCATTATAGATTAAGATATCGCAAGAAGAAATGCATCGAAAAAATGTCTCAATAAATAAGACTATAAAACTCTCAACATGCATATATTAACTATGGATCGAAATAAATTTGGATTTCTCTGAAAGATAGATTTCTAGAAGTCTCTGCAGATGCTTACTGTTTGTCTTTTTTATAAAATAAGAAATCGATATGATTAAACAAGAATTTTATTTGTGAATGTAGTTTTTGCATTACATCTTGTTTATCCTCATGAATTCTGAGAAAAAAATCTCTTGCTTGGGGCGTAATTATTCTACGAATAAAAATTTAGTCCACAATTTTATTATCGGCAGAAAAAAATCTATGACGAAAGAAATAGCGTTGATAAAAACATGTAATTATGGTCATACATAGAAAGCGGATTGTTTTGAAAATGGAACATAAGGTCATATGTTTTAGGTTACCAATAGACAAACTGCAAGCAAAATTCAACCGCAATAAACTAGTCCTTTCAATTCATGTATTTATAATTTTTAATTCTATTCGCGAAATAAGTGACTTATGAGGATCGTATAACATATTATACATTCCAATTTACGGTTTGCGGTCTGTGGCTGGCCGTTTGAGTTTTTAAATTTTTGTTTCTTGCGATCATATTTTATCGAATCTTAATAATATTTTTCTATCATTTTAATTAAAATAATATATGTATTACATAATATATTATATATACACACCAATTATATGATGATAATATGTCATTTTTTTTATCGATAGTAGAGATATACTATTAACGAACGATTTATGAATAATTCAGATTATAATTCAAGTGGCAAACAAACATCAATCAATTAAATTGAAAATAACTGGATTGTATTATATAATCACAATTACTTTCGATTGTTGCCTAAAACAGCTGATAATTTTAATATATCAAATTAAAAATATTCCATTGACAACAGTTATTATTAATAATTTATCATGTAACATATGTATATGAAAATAGTATCTCCACTGACACATATAATTGTATAAAAATTAAATCACAAAATCCATACATCCGGTAAGATTATATACCTAGAAATCTATTGAAAAATCTTTTAAAAAGGTGTGATATGATTTAAAAACAGTTTTTTTATTTCTGAATTAGTCATGGCATTATTAATGTTGACAATCACGTCAAATTTTAATACGTTACATAATAAACACAATTTCTTTTTCTAATACTATGGATCACATTCTTTTTGTTTTGTATTTTTTAGAAGAAATATGGTTAACTACCCAGTGATTGGCCACTTGACAGACAAACGCAAAATACAGATATTTGCGATCCTTAATTATGATTTTTTGTGATACATTCGCAATTCTTTAGATCTACCACAATGTTTAGTAAAAAAAATTAAGAAAAATGTAAAAAAATCAGAGTATTACAAGAAAAGAGATTAATCACACTTCGAACCTAAACTAGAACAATGACATAAAGAATAAAACAAATATTCAAGGTGCAAAATTTCTTTACCGAAAAAAAATCATTCTTTTGGCAACATTAACATCAAAAAACTGAATTTGGAACACATGCTGCAATATTGCTGAATTAAAATAACTTTGTTTTTTAGTCAAATGTGTTGTTAAAAAGTATTGTTTGTCTACTCGAATACAGGTTTCTAGAACGTAACGTATATATACGTCATTTTCCTTGAAATAACAATTCCAATAGTGATATACACACGAAATATATTTAATTTTATTTATCACATTCTTAGTAAATTATTATAATTAAGCCGAATTACGTCTACAGTATAAAAACTGTTATGTGAATATCCGAATTGCTATAATATGTTAAATGAATTACACTGAAAAATTTTGCACTTTGTATTATCCTAAATATTTTTATCTTCACCATTTTGCGTTGTTTTACAAAATTCATTTATCTTATCATTATTAAATCACAATGAAATTATATATCCATAAATTGGAATCACATGAAACGAACCTGTTTATTTTTGTCATTGGCAGTTTTAATTAGGGCTGGCTGAAGGTTAGACGGTGCTTCACGAAAATTTATGAATTATTTGCTATTTAATGAAACTGGTAAATGTGTTGGGTACGTACGAATAATAAGTGATAGGATAAAATGAATAAATAGTTAAATGAGATATTTTCCTTATCAACATATTATATCTATTACGCACCAAAGACATTAAAGTCAAATTTCCTTTGAAATTCTTGTATTGTTTGTTATTAAGTGTTGAGAATATCACGACTTATTTACTAAGGTAACATATTGTACAATAAAAAACGTAAGATTAAAGTATATTTTATAAAATACGAAACAATATTTTAAAATAAAGGGTTCTCTTCAGTACCGGATTTCTCCCTGGGACCCTAATAACTGATTTCTTATCCGGCCCTGGTTTTAATAGACATGTTTACTTGCTTCTGTAAGGGGCAAAATACTGAGTCAGACAAATTTATAGAAAAACCAGCTACTTACTGTGAGCAATTATCTTCGATAATGGTGTTGTGACCTCAAATTATCAGTGCAAGGTCAATGCAAAATATTACGACAGTTTACCCTCTGAGAGTGATCCTATAAATCGGTCAAAAGCGTAGACCTTCTCAAGTCAGTTTGACCCTTTTCTGTCTGCTCGATTTATGTGGGGATCCAAAAATGAATTACATTTCCACGGAATTCATTGACACTTTAAATCTACTCATTTTTCACGCAAAATCCTTATAGGTAATAAATCATTTTCAGGGGCATGGAAAGTGGCCTGTGATATTTGGCTAGACTGACGTTAAGGCTAGGTTAGGTGTATGGAATAATATTACGTCTAACACTGTATGAGCCCAAACAAATCCTGGTGTAATTCTATGTCCTAAAGACGCGGGAATTTGTATGTCTTGTCAAAATAAAGATTGGTTCGATATCTTTTGAATACTCTAGACGACATTTTCGAATTTAGGATGTTATGATAAATATCAACCGAGATGTATCAAACTGAAATTCGAAATGAGAAAAACTCACACTTGAAATGATTGTTATCTTTTACAGGCTGGCTACAGTATCCTCACGGATGATAATATTCATTAAGTGTAGTGAAGATCACCGATGACCAGCACTGAGTTACTTCAACAGCAACGTGGGAGTTATTGATGACCAGCAACGTAGACCTACGTGGCATATATTCAACGCGACCAGGTATGCGTTCTGTAAAATATTATACTATCATATTTAAACTGACTGGTGAAACCCTTTGTTTTATGTAATACAAGCGGTGACATACAATAAAATCATACTGCTGGTGCCGGCGCCTCAAAAATCTCGTAAAAAGGGGTTTATATCTCTCAGTATAATATCAAGCTAAACTTAAATACAAACTTTTTTGAACACACAATTTTTTGGCGAGTTATATTCCATATTCGTGTGAAGTCACCTGTGCTTATTTTAATTAAATCCTTAAGTTTTGTTTAACTTTTTTATGTAATTTAAAATAATCTCTTAAAAGGGTATGAGGTGCGTATCACACACGAAACGTTCATAGTAAGTCAAGCCATCTGTTTATAAGTATATTATATTATAGTACACGAATATTCATTACGTGTAAGATTTGTGTAGTAATGTATTATATTGTGTTTCCCTCGAGTCGAAATGTTTAGGAAGCCACTGCTACAAATTCACATTTCTCAGTTATTAGGGCCGTGCGTTTTATCAATAACATTTTAAATGGTGTGATGATTCATACAATTATAAATTAATACATGTTAGTCTGCTATATTGTGGCAGTAACATACGACGCGTGGGATCAAAAGGTATATTGCACCCTCTGACTTTTACGTGACGCCGATAAGAACGCTTTATGTCCTTTATGAGAAGAACTTCAAGAAATAGGCAAACGCTAAACTTTAATTCATAATCAAAATAGAAGTAAAAATAATATGCATGCAAACTAACCAGTTCAGGTGACTATATCACGCTGTATTTAGCAGTCTTAGAAACCAGAGTTGAATGTTTGATAATTATGGAATGGGTAATTGAATATATACTTCATCCTTAGAGTAGCACAGTATCGAGAAATCGTTGTTAGGCATAACGTGTATTAATATTTAATTAAAAAGTATGCGATTTACTATTCAATTGAAATAGGCATATAATAAAGAAAAGCGTTACAGAAAATTAGTCGTTACGGCATACAATCGGTGAAAGGAGTGAGTAAAATATATTAGTTCTATGTTAATAGGCTGTGCTTCATAGGACTAGGAAGAATGAAATCAGTTATGAGGCTTAATTTATTACTCATGCTATGCATCATCAAAGTTATGTCATTCAAATAATGTGGTATTAGTAATCATCGATTTAGACTTAAGAAATATTTCAAGTACGATTTAATGACGTATCTTATATTCGATGATAAATTAGTCCAGTGGAGGATACAAAAAAAATGTACTGATGAATTAAAAGAAGTATTGCCATTATGAATTTCCTATTGAAGACATTACCATAGTATGTAAAACTAATGAGACGCACTTCGATGTATTAAAGTGTATACAGATATATTCAGAAAATATTGGAGATACGGTGGCAAATTATAAAGGACATGAAACACATTTTGAGATCCCATTTCTCTCTTCAAAATTATTAGATTTTAAAAATATTAATATAATAAATTATACAATTTTATTACAATGCTTATGGGAATTAATCTAGTGAAAATTTTAAATAACATCGAAAACAAAAATTTGCCAACCAAAAGAATAGTATTGTTCTGCAGTTTAAGAGGCTTCAAAAATATTCCTTAAGGCAGGGTTTCCCAAACTTATCTGCAATGGAACACTTCGCAAACCCGGAAATTTTAAGGGAACACTTAGCCTATTTTTTAGGTTGGGTAATTCTTACTAGTAAGAAGATTTTTAAATTTGTTACAGTGTATAAAAGCTTTCCAAATTGTCACGGAACACCTAGTCAGGCTAGTTAACATAGTTTGGGAAACCCCGCCTTCAGGTATCATGGTGTGTTTCATCGAATTGAGGGTGACTTTATGTTACTGTCGTGGACTTTTTTTTTTTTTTTACTAACCAATTCTTGTGAAAAAAATCTGCCACGACACATCTTCACATTACGGAGACACATATATGTACTTTATTTTTTAAGTAGATATTATCACACTGTTCAGATTCATATGCTCCACTTCGGAAGCGGACATGGTAAAAAATATGTTACGTAGGTCAATAATGTATCTCTACAAAATACGAGTACTTTTTGCACTTTTACATCATGTTGCAAACGTTTTATACCTATTAATGATTTCTACAATATATTAAAAATATTGAAAGTAACTGCAAACAATACAAACATTTCGAAAGGAAAAATATTGTTATATTTACAATAATTCTAAAATATAAATAATTATTCACGGGAGGGTATTACAATAATAGTTTTTTGTAACAGCCGGTTCAACAGTATTTATTTTTTGTAGTAGTTTGTTTGAGTTTTTGTCAAATGAAAACCGGTTCAAGTATGTGTGTTGCAATATGAGAAAAAATATTATTATTTTATAACTAAATATTATTTATTATTGTTGGCGTACACCCAATAACTTATGTCTGCTGAAAAAAATCAAGGTGTATTGTACAATAAAAAAATATACAATAACAAAACAAATGCTTGAGAGCACGTAATGATTTTTTTATTTAATAACAAGAATTATTATCTCACCTTTAGTTATTATAATTGCTAAAGCCGCAAAGGCCAAGACTTCCATACTGCCTCGATCAGATGTCCTCGGATGTAGCTGCATTGCAATCAACTGTTGAAAAGTAATATATTTAATTAGAGTAAGGGATCTGTATTAATAATTAAATGATAAATTAGTTTCCCTATAATGTTTGATTAGAAATAAATATATGCCGACGACGAAAAGATGTGCGTATGTCTGTCACAAGAATTCCTCTTGAACGGTATTTAATAACAACGTGAAAGTTTCACATATTATTTTGATTAATATTTGTAAACTAACTGTATTATTTTAAACCTTTAATTTTTAGCATCATCGACTATTTTCAAGTGTTTAATATACTAAAAACACTGTACACTGCCAAATATTGAAATAAATTTGTAACAATAAAAAACTAATTATGCTGAATAAAAAATGAGTTTGAACCTATCTCGGAAAAATCCGGGTAATGAAACTAGTGTTGTATAATATAAAGTTCTAATCTATAATATATTATACAATACATAATTATGCACATTTTCGGAACTGCATTCCAGGCGCCGGTATTATAATAACTAGTTTTTTAAATGATCATGCTTTCCCTTATTCGTCATTCTAGATTACCCAAAAGTTATTAAAACGCAAAAATATTGTTGATAATAATTTTAAGGAGATGACTCATTGCAAAAATTGAAACCGTACAATGTCGGAATGTTAAACTAAAGGCATTGATATGACTAATAGACAGTAAATTTATTTATTTAAAAATATATATTTATGTGTGTATTATCTCATATATATTATTAATCTCAATGACAATTTAAAACGAAGTCACTATCTTCACAAAACATCCGACCTTAAGACATGAGCATCTTTCTCAGAATGTAGAAAAACTCGAACACACTTTTTGATAAAGTAATAATTTTTGAAGTGGACAATTTGTGTGTTCTATATGTGTACTTTAATTTGTTTTATATGGACTAAGCACTAGTTATGAGTAGTTCCATATTATCATTCATTATTGCTTTTCCAAATATCCTGGAAGTCTAGGTATTAAGGAATATAAGTGTTTAAGAATTTATTATACTATAAGATTAAAAACGTTAAGAAACACTGGGTTAAAAAAGATGATTGTAAATATTATATTTTTTTCTTTTCAAAATTAATGATTGGCTGCGATTGATGATCGTGCAACTCTTAGTATTGCATAAGCATGTATGGATACGTCCAAATATAGTTGTATTAGTGCAAAATACATTGATGATTTTAAATAATTTATTTATTAATCAAGAATTAAAAATCAATGATTGGTATTGCGTGAGAAATGCTGGGAAATTATGTTCTAACCTAATTAAATCAATTGATAAGTCACTGAGGCAATTAATAAGATACATATAACGAATAAATAAAAAATATTTTAATTAAATATTATATTTTTTTATTTACAGCAAGTGAATACGTCATTGAAATAAGTTTACAGATAGATTTACAAAGTTGCATATTTGAGATGTAACTGAATGTCACGTTCAGATTAAAATTAAAAACACGAATATAACTAAAAAAAAACACATAACTAAACGATGATAAAATGTTGTTCAACCTTGGAACTGAAAAAAACTTCTTTAAACACGTAATTATATAATAGTTCATTATCTATGTAATATGCACTGATTGAAAAATACTTAAAACAGAACAAAATAAAAATTGTGCTGAAACAATTCAATAGGAGAACAAAGGTATTTTTATTTTATCATGTGAACTCCAAGATATGTGGACAACATGGATTACTATAATATTAAAAATTATCAGGCCAGTTTGTTTAATAGGTAGGACAGTAGTTAGATAAAATTTCCTGAAATTAGATAAACTTTGAATGAAAGGCGTGTCGAAATTTATGCCGTAATGGGACTCGAACTTGTCTAGCTATTCACAATTACATGCGGTAACGAAATCGGTCATAATTAATGTTAACTGCGTGAAAAATCTTACTTTTTGTTGTCCTCTTGTCCTGAATTGATTATTTCGTTTCTGGTATTCGTTACACGAAATTTGAAGCACTTTTGTTTAAAGACAAATTTCGTGATAATACTGTTTAATTTATACTAGGAGATTCTTTTAGAGAATTAATTATATCGGTAGTTGATACTTTAAACAAAACTGTGCAACTTTTTACTAAACAGCTGATCACGTGAGATTGTTTTTATTTGTATACGAACATACAACGGTTAACACTGTTATCTGTATAGTATAAATACGGAACTAAAATTGTTTAATTTATTTAAAAATATGTTTGTTTTATAGGTGATTTATTTAAATATATACTCGCGACATTTATATTAATAATTTTATTATCTTGTCTCCGCCGAGAATGACGGCGAAGGCAGCGCACGACGAGACGGTTGCAATGAAACTAAAGTCGAACTCTTTATAGATGTGACTGAACTATCTGTACTCTTACTAAATTCAAGAGTATTCCTCGTGAGTATCTACTCGGTTAGCAGTAGAATAAATTCTGAGAAATGATTTGTGTTCGATTGTAAAAGCCTTTGCTGTTTACGGTCGTACAGACATCGTCTGACGGCATGATACGTTCAGTGGCGTATCCTGGCAATTAAGGTAGTGTGACGGATGCCCTACATAACTTAATCGATACATACTTATCTGAAAATAAGTACGAAAATAATTTTAACCCCTTAAGTTCGGAATAACGAAATATCGTTGCTCGTGATAAAATCAATTAATGCTAACAATGATGACTTTACGTATATAACAATATATACGCCGTTATTAAATAAATAAAATCATCGAATATAGAAAAAAAAAATTATAATAGTATTCATTAAACATAATCAGGTATAGAAGCATTTCTTGTGGTTATCTATAATTTTGAAAAACATCACATAACCAAATAAACAAACATAACAAACTGAGAAAAGGTCCTTGTATTAATATATCGTCATATTACTGGCAAAAGACGTTAAAGTAAAAAAGTGAGTTTTGAGATA
>JAGVSQ010001397.1:0-29638 GCA_022683975.1 Rhyacophila evoluta | reverse complement strand
TAGAATTTAAAATCAATTTCCATCAAGCACCATCAGTCGAAAATATTAATTAACAGTCGTTTCAACTGAGGCTTTCAATTTTTGTCCACAATTCTATTTGCTCCATCTGAATGACTTTTGAAATCGTATTCATCAATAAAGTGAAAACTATTCATTTCAAAGTGCCAACTACGTGTACGTGACAACAATTTTTCGTAAGTGCAATATATTTATAATCAGTTCAAATTATTTTTAATGAAAGTTAATATGATCTAAAAAAAAGTTCAAATAACAAGCTTTTTAAAAATATGCTTTTGTTCATTATACAGAAACGGAAAGGTCTTACGATCCTCGTTACATGAAGCGCGCGTGTTATCATTTGTATTACGTTATGACAGAAATTAAAGCTCATTTATAAAGTAGACACTATTTTAATAACATTTTCTGAATAATTAATAAAACTCACCTTAAAACGAATTCTATGGCGAACCAGACGACCACGACGGTCTCCATATAAAATAAAATATTTCCAGCAGCTACCTCGTACTCGTCGATGGTGGAGAAGACACTCAGCGCCAGGCACATAAACACCATCAGGAACCTGCAATCAGAATAAAGTGGTGCTTTATATTTACCTGCATGAAAGGATCTCGCAGCTTTGCAAACAACTTGCGATGAGCTTTGAGAGAAAACACTTTGAAAACCCACTCGACAGTTTGCCAAAACTACACTGTACTCTACTAACCGAACTCTTATGTAAATACTTCGTTTCTTGTTTGCGTATATTGTGTGAATTTAGAAATAACATCAAGTGAACTGGTTGATTTTCATTCATATAACTATTGTTACTTTAAATAAGACTATTTATCGTAAACCATTGAAGTTCCGCTACATTATGAATATTTTTATGAATATGAGAATATATGAAAAAAATTTTGGCAAGATTTTTATTTTTAATAAACATTTAATGATATTTTTACGTGTTAAATTTATGATTTATACCATTATAAAAACTATATTTATAAGTGCTCTATATGGTCCAGTATAAAAAACCTGGCTGAGTGATATATGCACAATAATACGCAGACATTTTCAAAACTTTTCATGATTTACTTGTAGCTATATTATCAAACCAACCAAAGTATAAACGAGATGTCGATGAGAGTTATCTTTTTGTATAGTACAATAAAAAATAATGTACATCTTTTTAAATTATTATTTTCATAACCGCGTAAAATCCTTAATAATTATCCACAAAACTAACTTATCTTTAGGGCATTAATTTAATATTTAATAATAGTTGCATACCACATTATCATATATTTTTTAATATATTTAGTGAATAAGAGTTTTTCCCATTGAGACGGATATTTGTTTAAAAACGTTACTATTTTGTTAATGTTACTGTTTTGTAATTATAGGAGAAAATACTGGACAGCTAATAAATTTGAAAAAATGGATTGGATATTTATGTTTTAACATTACATTTTTTTCAAAACTAAGATGTAATAATATCATTACATATAGATCAAAAAAGGATAAGAATTTGAATTTCAAATATCCACTGAATACACATTTTTAGCAAGCATTTGTACAACAGAAATTTGGAAAAAATAAACTGGAAATAAAATATAGAATATGTTTTATCAGACTGTGAAGGCGTTGAAGAATTATTAATATCGTTAAAAGATTTTTTTTGAAAGCGCTTTTTTATGTAACTGAAAAAACAATATTACATTGTTATCCAAAGAAAGTCACAGAGTGTGTAAACATGCTACTCATATTATTATGTTTATGAGATTATGTACTCGACTGAAATAAATTTCATGTGGGTTGATAATCGGTACAAATGTGAAGTAAACTGAAAATAAATTACTTTCGTGCTGCCATAAACGTATTTTAATGTCGCCTATAACAAATATGTGTATATTTACCGAGAAAGTAATTTACCAGAAATGATGAGCAACAAACCGACAGGCTGGCAACCGACGGATACAAATCGATAAGTATACTTGAGAAGCCATTTCATCATCAGTTTTTAAGTGGTTAACTAATCGACCAATAACGACACCAATTAAAAAATCAATGACTGCATTTCACTAAATTGCTTCAGGTGTCTACATTTTCTACCTGAATGAGGTGAGTTTGGACAGATAATATTTTATAAACGTATGAAAACTCAGAAACTAGAACTCGTTAATAAGTGAAAACTATTTTTTTAGTAAATTTATTTCAGAAGTTTTCATCTTCTTGGTAGACAAAATATGTACGCGTATTGTATCCGGGAAATACTGATTCAATTCCCACGTCCACAAGACTTGAAAAATCCAAGATTGCAAGCCCATTGGGTCGAGCAATTATCTAACAACCAAAAGACGTAAAATTCCGTCAGGATACTTGACATTGCAGGAAATCGTCTACCCCAAGTTTGAAACGGATAAAATTTCTGTTGCATAATGTCGTATTGCAAATTTCTTCAACTTTACTTTGTATGTTGATAATTTATATCAAAATAAAAAAAAATGAAAACATTTTTTTTTATATGTTAACCATGTTTGCTCTCAACGTAGAGCATATGGATCTACATGGTGTGAAGATATCCACCTCGAAAGAGCAGTATATGGATCTCCAAAATGCAAGGATGGGTTGACAGATTATTTTTCGCGATAATTATTTATCAGACAAATACTCTACCCAACGGACATCGAGTGCTGATTTTTTTAAAATCCGACAGATGGGAAATCAAACCCGTATCCGGATTACTAGGTGCGCACGTTACCAACTACACTACTGGGGAGACTAATAGGCTTCTCGTGAAGGATTCTATTGTACGTTACGTTTTCATGTATTGCAACAAAAACTTATCGTGTATTTTGTCATTTCAGTAACCTATTATAAAATATATAGAATTCGTGTATTTAGGTGAAAGACAATTTACGTGATTTAAAACGAACCATTTGTTGTTATATGTTCGCCAAGTATACTATAGTGACACTTATTGTAAATATAGCTGGAAAATTAAGGAATAATAAATATTATTTCGGTCCAATGTATTACGTGCGAAAATTGTACTGCATAGGTCCGCTTAGTCATTATTTTTTAACACGTTTTTTTATTATTATATGTGTCAACGGTCTTTAGATACGAGTAAAATTATTAAAATAAATATTTTTTTATATAAACAGAGGCCGAAGACTGGTTTAAGTATCCCAGCGTTTTTTTGTTATAAATTTTAAATCCGTTAATAAGTCAAAGTTTCTTTGAGATTACATTTTAAGCTAATTGCTATTCGGCTTATTTTTAAAAGCTGCATTTTATGTTTTGGACTTCTTTCATAAAGGCGGTCTTAATTTATAATTATCACGAGATGAAAGGTTTTAGAACTTTTTTTTATAATACAACAAAAATTGAGATTAAATTTGCTACAAATGTAACAACTAACAAATATTTTCTTTGTCACATCGAAAATTTTACATAATAATTTAATACATAAGTATTGTATATGTGATTTTTTAAATCATTTGCGCTAAAACTATAAGCCACGACAGAAATATTTACGTTGATAAATTGATTTTAACTCTATAATTTTTTTTTTAATATTCTGAAGGTGCGGTTTTGAACTTGTAATTTTCGCACTTGTAACTTTTGACTTTTTGCAACTTGTAATTGCAACAACGTGAGGCAAAAATAATTCGAAATGTTTTTTTTTGTTTTATTATGTATTCGGTAAAATATCGGGATTCAGGTATGTATGACCTGGGAGGGTGCAAGATTACTGGCGTGCGACAGGGATTCTTAGAGACGGTATTTGATGTCCATATGTTCCACATGGGTAGCGAATATGAAAAAGAAGAATTAAAATAATTCAATGAAAATTTTAAATTGGATCAAAACAAATACGCAGTTGTTGTTGTTTTGTTATAAGTATTTTAATGCCATGAATATTGTTAAACACGAAAGTGCAGAATGATTTATTTTCGATGAACATTAATTTCAGATTGTGTTTATGATAGCTATATTGTAATATGTTTACAAAATCTATCTGTTATATAAACTATATCTAAATGAAAATTGTTTAGAAATATTCTACTAAGCAATAAATTTGAGAGGAATTGCTTGAACGTGTATATAGAATTAACATATTTGGGTTTAGACAATAAAGTTTACGTGGTGTAATATGTGAAAAATAATAATTCATGTAAATCTGATAAACGCAATTAATAAACAAATAATTCTTTGTTGGATTTTATTAATGAGAACATGGTCAGAATTAAGAACTTATAAACAAACTGTTTGAAATTTTTAAAAATATTATAACAATTCAAAATCTATTACATTATTTTACACTCTAAGAACTAGACAAATATAAAGTCATTGCGATCACAATATGGTATGTAAAAAATATAAATATCATACAATATATGAAAAACAACGTAAATAAAAATAATCATTGTAGAAATAAAGATAAAGAAAGAATTTCAGAAAGAAAATAAAGAAAGACGGCGTGAGAGAACAGATCCGATTATGGGAGTTTATAAAACAATATCAATCTATACTTATTACCACATGTATGGAAAGTGTCAATATATCCAGTAATTTCGTTTAAAAAAATCATTACCCTCCGCTTTAGTATTATTATTGGCAGGCTGGAAAATAACAGCTAGCTGAACTTATCTAGGACACATGGACCATTATTAGCCAGAAAAGTAGAATTGTCAATTATTGGACCTCGCATAAATTGAAAAAAAATGCGTTGCCAAATACACATTCTTCTTTCCAATGGTAAAAAAAATACCCAAACGAAAATCGTCGTTGTCGATTGTCTTTAATAAGCTTGCATAATTTAATACGAAGCTTTTGATTGGTACTGTCTCATAATTTATAGATTATCCAAAATGTTTCAACAATTACATATACAAAAAAGCAACATTTAATGTGTTTAAACAATTTGTGAGTTGAAAAGGCCAACACCGTGAATAGAATTAGTTATGGCTGCTGATAACAGTGACAGCCTAGTACAATGAGAACATTTATCCACCTGCTAATTTCGTATGTATTTGTTTCATACGTATTCTATAATACATAAACGCTTAAATATTATATTTTTGTTAACAAAAATGAAAACAAAAGAAGTATCATAACGCGTTCAATCGTGAGAAACGTTATTGATTTTTACATTATCTGACTACATTTTTTTTTCTTTGTGTCACGAACTTTTCAAAGCTCTATTTTAAAAAATAATTTAATGTGTGTTATTTCTATTTATTATTGATAGATATTGTTGGCGGGCCATTGTTTTATTAAAAATATACATATCCGGTTTTATTTACAAAACGAAACTAGAAAAAGCAATAATCGACTTGGCCTTTGAATGAATTAAAAATTAAAAATTCAATCATGCCGTCGATTAATTTCATTCGATAGAATCTATTAGTTACAGTGGGTAATGTTAAAAGTCTTTATAAATTTTAAAGTTATTGGCAACTTCTAGACATTAAAGCATAAATGATTTCTTTTAATTTCGATACTTACGTTACATATTACAATATCAAAAACTAATAAAGAAACAACAAGTATTAGCTATGCTCTAATAATTGGTTAAAATTACAACGAACTGTTGACAGATTATAATATTAATTTACAAATTTTCCATAAAGCACCTTCAAATCATAAGCTTTTAAATTTAAAAACATCTACTCTTCCAAAACGTTTATTACAAAAAATCGATTGCTTGTCAAAAATCTACCTAGTTCACAATGTAGAAACTATCATCATTAGCCAATATCGTTTTAATAAATATTAAATGAAAACCTTTTCAACCACGATTGGTTACTTTATAATAATAAATTTCTGCTCAACTTATTTTTATATCATCTGTCTACCGGACTAAGCGCCGTTTTCATGACGGCTGTATAATATGATAGAATCCTATTTTCCACATTTGTATTTTCTCACTGTGAAGAAAAAATGTTTGATATTATATAAATATAATATAACTGGAATTAATTAAGAATGCAGAATTTGAGTTGGAAAGATATGACGATAAGCAAATATTTCACGGCATGGTGTTATTTGAGGAGACTTTTTATCTAAGCATCATAGTAATCTATTATCTTACAGCTGGTAAAGCAGGAAAAAATTCTATTGTGGATATCCAAAGGCTTAGTGATATTCTAGAGTGGGCGTATGAAAATAATTCTCGAAACAACTTCAACGATTAATAACAATAATCTTTTCGCTTTCATTTTCTGAATAGGTTTTCTACATTTGCATAATACATCTATTAATTTTATGCAAATATTACTTATTCGTATTTTGTTTATTCGTATTTACGATATCGTAGAAAGTTCGGAGGCTTAAATTTTACTACAGTATAATCAAAATTTTGAAAATGTATTACTTCAAATTTCATTGCTTGATCTTAAACAACCTCCACAACGATGCAGCTGTATTTATCAATGAGCGTTTTCAGTAATATACATGAAAACACCAACAAAATCCTGTTAATTTCACGTGATTGAATATCTATGGTCCAATATTTTAAGATCTTTTGGCACATTACATTGGTTATTTTAACTGACATCATAAATTACTTTAAACTACTTTATTTCTTTTAATACAATATGTGCTACAAAACACTGAATCTACCTTAATTGTATCAATGTATTTATTTTAAAATAACCAAACATTAATAATGTACATTTTTCATCAAAAACAATCATCAACTTTGATATTTGAAATATGCACTTTTAGCAAAATACCAAATATATTTTTTATTAAATGCTCGCTCCGAACGTAGAGCATATAACAGTAGCTGCGAAAACGCAGAACATAGATTGCCACAACGAGAAGACTTGTTGTGACAGATTATCTTTCATGATAATTGGTAGTCAAGTGGTTGCTCAACCTAAAGGACATTCATTCCTGGATTTTAAGATTTTTTTAAATTCGACAGAAGTGAGTATTAAGTCCTGGTATCCCGGATATGTATTTATTATAATATAACCAAATACTCATGATGTATAATATATCATTGATGAAAAATAAACAATTATCTAAAAAAAAATATTTGACATAGTCACTTCTAAATCTAGTCTCCAGATTTTTATATACGAAAACTGTCGATATAAAAATATTTTAAATTGATTCTATCGATAAAAATTAAAAACTTTTATGTTTTTATACATAATAATACCAAATACAATAAAAATAACAAAACAGCTAAAGGAACCACAGATATCATCGACCTTAACATACAGCTATTGAAAATAAATATGGATGAATTAGCACACAACAAAAAAACAAAAATTCATAGAAATATGTCAATTTTAAGAAGGCTATTTTTTGACAAAATTTAATAAATATTAAAGAAATTTTAGGGACTGGTCGCTTAGGTGATCCGATAATGTAGCAATTTTGTATAACCTAGCATATTTAGGGAATACTTTTGCTGTCAACCTTTTGAACAAAAACTTATTATACACGCCGATGCGAATAGCATTACGAAAGTAATTACCAGAGTCTGCTGGCCATATTTTATTATTTATCACCTGTTTAGGCTTTGAGGGTTCACATTCTGTTATACACAAATAATATTACGGCGACGCGGTGGCCAAATTGAGATTAATGAAAGGATCCTGAAAAGCTAAACCGCCCTTTGCCCTCCGTCCTCCGAAGTCCACCCACAACCCTACGCCCTTTTCCACGAGCTTAGAAGGCGATTAAACCCTGCTCCTGCTTAATTGATTGTATCGACTGGCGTTAAAAATTCAATTTAATGTTCTTCGCAAAACGGGGTGATTGTGACTTCATTGGAATATTTTTTTGATTGATGTCGGTGAAGTGAACCGTTTTGTGAGAGTTACTATGCACTAAATCAAAGAGGAATGATTTATTGGACCATTTTATTGACTTGTCGACTTTCTAGACTATTTTACACGTGTAAATGACGTAACATTATAAAATCATACCAAATTAAAATTGTTCAATGTATGTTAAAAAACACCATGCTTGTAAATCCAAGCATGAAACAACACATTATTTTTCATTTTATATAAATTTCTAACAAAAACCATGGTACATTCCTCTATATATTACAAATTATTAATATCTTACACGTGGGGTCGGATAGTCCTAATAATAATGTGTCATTACATAATATGAGGGGAATATTTCCAAAGTAAACTTATTTCAAAATTTAGAAGAGAACATTTTAAATATGTATTTTGTGTATAAAATAACGACATAAATTGTTTTTCAATGTTTATTTGAAACCTGTTTTTTTCTAGTAGTTTGCATGCTAAATGGTTGTTTTATACAAAAATTGCTCGTTCAAAATCTTTTCCCTTACATTTTGACATAGTGGAATAAGTTGATTTTGGAAATACCCACCTCAAATATACTTTTATGTCAAATACATTATTCATTGCGAAGTGAATTAAAATGATATTATAACAGTTATATGTATATTTTTTAATAAATATCGGCATTTCTCATTATGATATTCTTAAATTAATATGTCGCTTAGAATAAACCATTAAAGACGAAATCGGTTTGATAAATAAACGTAAAATAAATGATAGAAAATATAGAGTTATTCAATTGATTTATTTATATATACAATTTTCCAAAACTAATTCAAAAATAAATCATCAAAATTGATAAACTGTTGTCCATTGTGTTTCTATGTTTTTTTTATCGTCAATTTCTCTTCTTTTTTACCATTTTTAATAAATTACCAACGGTCGAATCGGTCAAAACTATTTTTTATGGTAAAGATGTACCACAATAATAATTGTACATGTTTGTATTTAATTAACGCATTTAATATTTTTATGTTGGTTTTGATTGCTAATCAATCCATATAATCTTCAGCTTATACAAAATTGCAGAAAAAAATATATTGAGCTTAACCCAAGGCACCAAATACATTTTTAACTGAACTGAAGCTAAAATTCCCAGATATAAATTAATGGAATTGAGGAATCAATAAAATAGTATGAATATGTTTGTTTACGATTTATAGAATTAACGAAGATACGTCATATCTTTCGGGATTTAATTTCTTGGATAAAATAGTTGTACCGTCTAATTAAGTTTTTTTGAACTCTTTACAAATAATCAAAAAATATACCGTTACGTCAAAAAAGGTCTTTCTTTGAAGATAGGTATTAAGTTCGTATGCCTTAGTCATGCAGAATTATTCTTTTGAAAAGGCTACAAAAAAGCGTATTGCCCAGTAGACGGGAAGCTCGCGTAAAAAAGCTTGGCCTCTCTTTAGCGAAAGCTTCTTGTGAAGAAAATGACATTAAAGATACGTATGTATTTATTCATGTATAAAGTTTCTATAATACCCTTGTTAACTACTTTCGTTGCCCATTCGGAATTGTACAAAAGATATACGCGTGTTATCTTACGGGAAAACACAGGCAATTTATGTTGCCGTCCTTTATTTTCAGTCGTGTAAAAATCTATTGCAATAAAACATCCAGTATGTAGGTGTATTATAGAATATATACTGCCTACAACAAAGGAGTTATGCCTTCCGACGTGGACAAGTGGTTTAGTTTACCCTTCCAGCTTTCCTTAATACAATAGGTATATGAATATATTTGCATATGCCTTATCGTGGATACTGAATATGTAAATACACTGTTTATTTCTCAGCCAACAACATTTTCTCGGTCAATCGAGACCTTAGAAGATGTATATTATTATTTCCTAATGTCATGAATATCATAAATTAATCATTTGAATTCTACAACAACAAGAATTAAATATATTATATTATTTAACTATGTAAGAAAATACACATGTAATTGTATTTGGTTCACTATATTTTAATACATAACTAAATCATTAAAAAAATGATATGACTTAACTTCGGTATAAATAGTTATCAAAAGTTTTAGTTTCTTTTTATTATATCAAAATTATATTTGAAATTTCAAGCAACTTCAACTACAAAAATTCTTATGATTATACTTGTATTAGTCTGAGTAGTAATATTATCATATCACATAAAAGATAAGATACTTTAGTATCACGAAACGGTCAGTTTTTATTACTCATAAAATAACTCACTTGTAGCATAGTTAAGTTAGTGTTAAACCGTTTTCAAATATATCTAAAATATATGTAATATTTACAACCATTCCGACATTTTTTTTTGTAGAATATGAAAGTTCTGCAAAGTATTGTAGTATCCATATAATATAAATTATTATATTATATATTATATTGAAACCAGTAGTTTAAAAAAAATTAATATGGTCAAAAATCGACATTACATGCCTTCAATAATTTAAAATTTTAACATTTTTTCTTCAACCTCGACAATTTTTTTTCAAATTATCTAGTCTATTACTTAATAGATTTTAACTTTTAAAGTTTTCATATTGCAACCCTATTTTTATACTATATTTACAAATGCAGTATAAAAGCCAAATCATCTTTACAAATATACTTTAAAACATGCTTGATCTTTCAAGCAATTTTGGTGGGCAGCATTCCAAAAAAAAAATTTTCTTTATCGTATTTCAATATGCAATTGGATAAGAAATTTTTTTGTTTGTTCGTACATTTTTTTCTTACAAAGTTCTTAAAAGGAGAGTTTGTAAAATTGGCCAAAAATCATTTCTCATAAAAACAATCTTCGTTAAGCCCCACACCAACGATGTAATGAACATTGCGCAAGAGTGCTATGGCAACTTCGCGGGTTTTTGAGACCATTAAATAACAGTTTACAAAGTTTGAGTTTTCTTATGTAAAAACTTTTTTATATGTAATGATTTCTTTAATCGCAAAGATCCATAGTGTGTAAAATAATTGCATGCTAAAATGCGGCATTTTCATATAATCAGTCAGCGGTAGGCGGTAATTATCATACTTGTAGAAAGTTTAAACGAAATTTAAATGAATGTTCAAATCACATTAAGCAAACCGACACGCGAGCATTTACAAAATTTCATTCTCCAGAGTCACCATTAAACAATAATCGACACACATAATTGCAAACGACACCATTCGTTAATTTCCTTCGCGTGGTTAAGAATAGTTTTATCTTTCCAAAACAAAACTTATAATTGGAGGCACTACACTTAAGAAACAAAGATATAATATGTATTACAAAGAGGGTGAAATACAAAGGGATGCTCTAGTGGTGGTTTAACTATTTCATTTTTAGCCAAATAGTAAAATAGTGTACCGTTTCTTAATATTTTATATAGTACCATTTTCGTTTTACCCGAAAAAGAATTAGATGTTACAAAGTTGACTGCATTAATTAATACCCATCGAAATACGAAATAATCAACTTAAAGAAAATCAAAAAACTATTTTAATAACATAAATCAATACAAAAATCAAAATATAACACAAATATTATGAGTTTGTCGATTTTATTTTTCACTTATCAACTTTTATGTTTTATTTGCTAACGATGTATAAAACGATACATACTTGCTAAGCAAAAATAATGGGCTATTATCATTGATTTCCAACTATGTTTCAATTATTCAAAAATATTTAAGATTAATATATTTGTATCCCGAGATATTTATACTCCAAATATTTACTTATTTCTGATTTATCTTTTCCGAAATCCAAACCTAAACCCTTTAAGTAGGATTGTCACTAAACACGCCATAACTGAGTTTGCATCTTAATTTTATTGCTTTGCATTTCCGACTGAAATTCCAGAATTTCCGGTTTTATGTCATATTTAAATGAATTCGTATATGTAAACACTCAATCATAAACTGACACTATCTAAATAGTGCAATACTCAAAACATTTAGACCGTTCATTATAAACATTAGATGTACAGAAATATACAAGCAATACGAAATCAAGTATCTCTTAATTTTAACTTTGGAATTTAAATTAGCTGATAGATAGCTTATCACATGTATGTATATAATATAATATACTGAAAAAAACCAGCTCTTCAAATGATTAATTGTATTATTTGTGTGGTTTTAAAATATACTCTGATGTGAATTTACCACTACATCCTAATTTAGAGAAGTAGAAGTAAAAATATTGGAAAATTATCACCTATATCCAGTTATGGATGCCGTGTAAAAATAAAATATACAGTATACATATTTCAAACTAAATAACCTTAAATTTATGATAACTGTCCATTTGGTGCTGATGCGCACACCATTTCGGCAATAGACCGCTACTGCTTAATATTATTTTATGTATATTTTGTATTTCTTAATATTTTCATACGTAAAAAAACATTATTTTGATGAAAAATTAGGTTTTCAAAAAGAGATATACTTTGATCATATAATCATCATAGTTCTACAATCGAAATTTTCCGTGTGAGTATTCTTTTTTAATAAATATCAAATGGCCAACAAATTAATATTGTACTGTCTAATATTTATTTTTTGAGTACTTTAATTGATATTCATTTTAAAATAATATACAATAATATAAAAAGTCTCGGAATTTTCATTTTTTTTATCTATAATTGTACCAACATAATCTTTTTAATGTAATAGTGTTTTAAATAAAATCTAAAAATTGATACTACTGTTAGACGCATATCTGTGATAACATATGAAAACAGTAAAATTATATTTAAAAAATATGTTACTTTAGTCTGATATGCAACACGCAAACGTGAATGGCTGAATCTTTTTTAAAAATCAAATTATGAATCTGCCGGTTAATAATAAATAATTTAATCCGACGTTTTGGTTGAGAAAGCGAAAAAGCTATTCTTAATATATATATATCAAAGAAATATAATTAAATATTATGAAATAAACTTCAACTAAGCAAAGTCTTCTTCTTCCATATCTGCTCTCTAACTAAAGCATATAGACATCATTTTTCGTCGCAATTAACCAATATCGATAGCCAAGACTCTCATATCCCCCATTTAGTTGATAGTATTACACTTAGTGGTCTTCTATGTGGCCATAATTCGAATGGTTATAAGAAAAGGCTGATCAACTAGACCTGATCTAGTCCACTGTCATAAAACTCTAGAAGCAATAAGTGGCTACATAGTCCAACTACTTATTATCTTATTGGAAATAAAACCGAAATGAGTCAATCATAATTATATTAATTACATTTATCAAATTGTTTTAATTATGCCTGTCTTTTCCCATCGTTTTAGCATAATCATCTATCTAATGCTAATAACCAGCAGTGTATTTAGATTTAAGACTGACAACCAGTATTAACAGCTATTTTATTAATTGTTACGAAAGTATTTATGTTTTGTTAAATTTTTGGCGTCGAGATGAGAATTTATTATTCATATTGTTTCGTAATACTTCATAATCAACAGTGGCCCCAGAACTGTTTTAAACGGTATTAACATAAGCTCCTAGAATTCATTTTAATTTTTTAAAAACGTACATTTTACATAGTAATTAGCAAAATGGACTATACATTCTTCGCAGAAAGTGATTTCGTACACTAAATTATCTGAATGTAATTTATATATGTTATTGATTTTGTATGATAGATAAAACAAAAAATAAAAATGACTTTTTTATAAGCTCTATTAGCTAATCACGTTTTAACCCTTTCCCTCATATACCAGTTGATTTTCATTAAAAATTTATTTAGTGTTGAACTGTGCTATTAATGATGAAAAATAATGTATCAATGAAAACATTCGTAAAATATTTTAACATTTATATATTATAAAATATAATATCATGACACGCTACACATTAAAACCTGTTATATATACTAACTCGTTTATCTGTCTGTATCTGTCACAAAACTTTTCCCAAATAGTGAACAAGCGACGTAAAGTTTTCACAAGTTAATTTTACTGCTATTTCTAGGACAACTGTTTTACTTAAAAATTTAAACATTATCACCGCTGATTATTAGGACACTAAACATTTTATAATGAGCCAAGTATTGAAATAAATGAGTTTAAGTTGTCTTAGACAATGCCAGGTAATAAAGGTAGTACATAAATATAAGTTTATAAACGGTAACGTGCGTATTTCTATTTTATTGTAGTGTGTGTGCTTCGTGACCCCAATTACAATTATTGGTTACGAGAAATTCCAGGAAAACGATTCTAAAGACCCTTGCTGCGCCGAGGCTGTCAAGTAAATGAGTCATATAAAATGATCTAACAACAAGTAACCTTCTCTTGTATTGTGACAAATGGAATACTTAAGTGAATCCAGAACTACTGACTCAGTCCAATGACGTAATAACTCTAATATTTCATATCGCTTATGGCAGCGTTTGCCAACCGCCAGGTTATAACCAGCAGGAAAGTTATTGGAAGGTTATATTTTGGCCGGCAATAGTCGAAATGTTATCGGAGATACATTATGATACGTATCATTATATATTTATATTTAATATATTTATGAAGATGTATTTTTTGGCGCTATTAACTTTTCCTTTAGTAATTTAAACACATAAATTTACTATGGTTTTACATCAAAGAAACGCAACATCTTTTAATAAAAAATACACTCAAATATTATTGTTGTTTGATGACTTAAAAGCTGAATTTAATTTTTACCTCAAATATATTTTAATCATATTTTCGCATGAAAAGTGTTTTTTTGTATTCTCGTAATATTTATTTTTTGAAAAACTTAAAGCACGAATGGAATTATAATTTCAAGGTTTCAAGTAAAAACTATAAAGTTACGATATTTAACAATTATAAAAAATATCAATTAAAAAGTAAGTAATTTGTGAAAATATTATACACGCTGACTATTAGTGAATAGTAAGCCCAGTTAACCAAAGAAATAAACCCACTCAGCTAGATATTTTCTCAATTTAATCCACTACCAACCCATATTTATCATACTATCCGCTATAATTTAACGAAGGCCTTGCACCCAAGAGAGAAAGAGAGATTAAATATAAAAAATGACTGTAAAAAAGGCACACATGTTGCACTATATCTTCTCTACGTTTTGCAAATTGCAGAATATTTCAAATAGACGCCTTATATTTCGTTTCCGGAAATATACTAACAGCTTATTACTGAGTCTTTTTTCATTATATGATATCCACGCGAGGGACAAAAATTTGTTTATCAAAAGAAAATATTCTCATATAAGGAAGGGCTGCCGATCGTAAACAATAAACGACGAGAAAATATATACGACCCAGAACAAACGAATGAGAATGACTTAACGGCGCCATTTAAGACCCTTATCAAAACTATGGTACTAACTGATGCCCTACCCTATTACGATTATTTGTTTTATTTATGTCAAGCAACAGATGTTCATTATTAATAATGTGTTTTAAAATGCATGAAAACACGTTCATGACATTAGTATGCAGGACAGCTTTTGGTATACAACAGTTATTAGATAATAATTTCATTTTATAAAAAAAGATCATAATATATTCGTAGAAGTAGGTTTAAATTCATATCTAAAACAGGTGGTAAAATAAAACTCGCATAATTATTATATAAATCCATTGACAACATTTTAAATATTATGTATGATAAGTAGTTTCACGTATTATAAATTAATGTAGGTCTTATTTTCCTTTTTATAGTTACATATTTAACGTTCAATGTATGTGAATTAAGATGCCAACTCGGGAGATGAAGGAGCATAATATTTCTTACAAAAATATTATACCTAAGTTAAATGTACAAAAATTGTAATGCTAAATATGTTTATGGATGGAGTGGAGTATCTAGCTCGTGAGAAAAGCTGAGTTTGAATATATATAAAAGTTCAAATAAAAGTCTAACACTTAATTAAAATATAGGCTATGTGACAATTATATCTGTTTCTAAAATGTTCTATTTATCTTTTATTGTTTTAATGATGTACTAATTATATAAATAACTTTCAGAAGTATAAATGTTACGAAACCTCGAAAACATTTTGAGTAAATATTTAACAATCCCCAATAGAGTTAACTTAAGATAAACTGTGAGTAAAATAACGTTTTCGCTTGGCTTTCCAATTAATTTTAATAAAATCAAGATAATAGCTCGTGAACCAAAACACATTTTCCCTCGGCTGATTAGTAAGGAAATTGAGATTTCCGACACAAAATTCAATTATTATAAAGCCAGCATCTCCGGAAATTTTTACTTTATTCCACTTCATCCCTTAATCATTTCTTTGTTTTACTAAACCTTCTTTCTAAATGAATTCAATTAACTTTCATCAATCATAGAGAACCATGCCAAAAAAACTAGCATACGATATAATACAATAAGCGTTGATAGATGATTTATCCGCCACAAGGATTACAATTATTATGCCTTCAAATTATACATATTATAAAGCAGAAAATGTAAGTGTGTATCTTTCTGTTACAAGAACATAATTTTGACTGCCACTTTAGGTCAACAGTTTTACTTTTAACATCATCAATATGAGACTAAAAATAGTTTACATATACAAGTATTGAAATAAATTTGTAACAACAGAAAAAATAAAATTAATTTGAACAAGCAAACTCTGAATTTATTCCAGATAATAAGGCTAGTAAATTATAATACTGAGATTCCATTATCCCTGAATATTTATTTTTGATTTTTCTCTTTCCTCAAATCATTATGGGCAATGAAAATGTCGAAGATATACTCAATTTATTGAATTTTCCATTTCAGTTAGCGGCAAATCATCTCGAACAAAAAACAAAGAAATAATTTATCCAATCTTTCTTTGCAAATAGACGCAGACCCGCATGTGAATAACTGAGGGTACTTTTCCCAGACGTTATAATCCAAATAACAAATACCAGACTGAACAGAAGAGGACTATTCCGAATGAAATTTGTGGGCGAGCCTATAGACAACAACCACTTAATATTTTAGGATTCCTAAGTAATCAGAAATACCTTCTAAGATCGAGTTCGACTTTCTTATATTTCCCGATACTGGGAATATTTCTGGAATTACCACTTCTTTAACAAAAAATATATTCAAATTTAAAATATCATATTTATACAAATACTTATTAATTAAGTTGGTACATTTGTGTATCGCGGAGTTATTCATATAACTCAAAAATTGATTGATTGATAAATTGATAAAGATGAACATTATTTTATATGTTTTTAAATGTTGGGAAATTGTTAAGCACGTAGAAAGAATATGAAAGATTAGTTCAAAAATTATTTATAATAATAATGAATTTCCATAATATAGCAGTAAGATTTCATCCAATTCCTCCACTCAATGACCATCCAGTTCGGATTTTTTGGATTTTTTTTAAGCTCAACAGTCTTGAAAATCGACACTTAAACTTTACGCTTACTTCTTGACTACCGGGGAACCAATTACAATCATACGATAATTTTTCTTGAGTAAATTTTGTTGTATTTATCAACACACTGCTATTTTCCATTTAGATAATTAGCTATAACAATACTCATATTAATAATTTTTATACTATCATAAAATAGATTTTTTTCGTACCTCAATAAATAGTAAAATATAAAGATACCAATAGCCGATAAAATATTTCATATGTAGTTTTCAAAAATTTGAATCACTTTTTATTACATAAACGATAAATATTTCAATTTAATAACTCTAAAAATATTTTTGAAGTGCCAAAAAGTAAACGTTAAATCTAATGTAAGAAAATAAATATAATATAATTAGTGAGACTTCAAACAAGTGACAGAACTACAATTTAAGCGACCATTAAGCGACCATAAGCCGTACAATGTATTTAAAAATATTTTCCAGATAAAGAGGATGAATTTTCAAAACAAATTTTTCAGACTGTTGAAATGGAGTCTACGATAAGTCGTAAAACTCCAACTGTGTGCTTAATCTGTTGTTGTTTGAGACATCACAAAACAAAAATTCTAAATATCTCCATTCATGACAAGGCCAAGATATCAAATCTCAAACCACTCACACATTAAAATGGAATACTCGTAAAGAAAGTCTTATTTTCCTTATTAAGATCCAATTTAATGACTAACTAGTAAACAATGCAATAATTTTCTAACGCACATGTATTTTTTATTTTGCGAAAATAATATTTGGCAGTGAAAATATTATTTAATAGAATAAACAAGAATTTTTTCACACCGAGTAGAGACTTTCGTTCGTCCTGCAAAACACTTTCTTCGATTCACGAGTATAATAGTATTTTAATAGTAAGAACATTGCATCAATATAAAAAGATAACCATCATTATTTTCAATGAAATATACTTAATCACTGAAGAGCAAGTTATCGATGAAAAATAATTTAAAGTAAATATAATCCGATGGACAAAAACTAGCGAGCTTAATAATAGCAGCAATATCAATTAAATATATCTGAATTGCAAGTTTACCACACTTTGAACAGTGAAAAAAATTAAATTAATTAATTATTGTAAAATTAAAAATTAATAAATATGACTGAAATATACATGTGTTGGGGGATTGTTTTTATATTTAATGTGTAGTACATCTATGTTATCTTTTCCAGCAAATAATTGTATTATAGTTGGTTTGTACGAAATTTATATCATTGTCAGGATGTTATTTTATAAATTATTTTATTTTCCAAGGAGTATCAGTCGAAAACCAACATCCAGAAGGTAAACACTAATAAATATACGTACCGGTAGTATATCCAGAATCACAAATTCAATTAAGAGGTTTTGCCGAAAGCAAACTGGCAGGTCGTTTACCTTCAATATACATCTACACTACAGTATCAGAACTCGCTAATTAATATACTATTATAGCTTGATATATTTTGAAGTTAATTTATTCTTACTGACCATTTTCTAGACTCAAATTAATATCATAATTAGAAATATACTATTATGAAATACTTTTAAAAATTCGTTTCGAAAGATTTAAATACAACATATCATCTACAACGGGAAAATATCTCTCATATAGTTACTAGATAGATTGGTTAAATATGGAATTGCATCGAGTTTACTATTATTCTATCAATTTAAAAAATCCCCCATGATTTATAAAATAATACCGTTATTTAATTAAATACTTTTCTTTACATCTTCTGTGTTTTCATTTTGAAATACACTGCATATATTCCAGATTTATATAAGAGCCTTTGACTTTGTTCATTTCGAGTTTTAATTTTTTTATCTGTGAACACACATTCTTGCATCTAAAACTACAAAGCGTATTTTTGACGTTTTAACAAAACAATCCGTAACTCTCAAAATTCAGTTTTAGCTCCTCTTAAACAATTAAGTTTTCGACACATTTCACTCTTATTTTTATATTACTCTTCAAATGTATACGCATGTAGTAGGCATGTCTCTAAATCTTATAGACAATACAAAACGCTTTGTGAACACTTGTTTTTCAGATTTTGCTCAGATTTAGACAATGACGTCTTGAATTTGATAAACGAGAGAAACTTTTTTAAAAGGAAATTATGAATGCATGACATATAATTTATAACTTTCTATTATAATAGCCGGTGACAGTTAAATTCGAGTTAGAAATGACCCTACTCACGTTATGATAAAAGAAAGATTCGTTTGCTTAAATAGCTCGTTTGACACTGCAAGTCTCAGAATTTAATAAAATATCTTCACGCGATTTCATTTCAAAGATGTGTTTGCATTTTCCCATGACGAAGATCTTACAGAATTATTTTTGGTAAGAATAAAAGTGAGCAATCAATTATAAAAATGCTTTTACATTTTTAAACTTTTTTAAATAAGAATAATGAAAATGTTTATTTTGTGCCGGCTTTGATCTGAAATCTCATTACATTTGAATAATTGTCTAGCCTTTTTTGAAGAAAATAACTTTTTCTGATCCTTTTTAACTAAGCTGGTTGCGGCTCACGTTTAAGAGAACGAGTTTTTTAAATATAAAATTCGGTTTTATGGTTTACACGTGCCATTTTTTTACCGAAGTTTAAAAAATCATCGTTTATTATTTAATCCAAAGATAATTTTTCTTAAATCGTTTGCGGTTGGCATCGATAACTATTTTGAATAATAAAATCGTGCAATAATCCGACGACTTCTAATATAACAATGTTATATTTAATTATGTATAATTAGACAGTATAAAATACATTTACGGTTATTATATTTAACAAAAAAATATATGATCACCGCAAAATACTCTCAATATTTTTAAAAATACCACTCATTAATTTTTTCTATATTACATGTTCATCTAATGGAAATATCCACCAATATTCAGAGACTTTGTTTACAAAATACACCAATAACTACGTTTTTACTGCGTTTACGACGTTACCATTAATGTGTTTTATTTCAATTAATCTAATAAAAAAATTCCACCGTTTATTATCCACATTAAATAAATAACTTTAATCTTCAACGATGGTAAATTTTAATATAAAATATTGTCTTTTTAATAATAAGCTCGTGGGAAAAATGAATAGCGGTATACCAGAAACCATTAAAAAGACAATTCCAAAATCCTTCAGTTTCTTCACCAAACAAGGCGTATCATTTAAAGAAATAATAAGGGTCTTGATTATGTCAATTGCGGGAAATTCCCTCGACGCCGAGCAAATATACATTATGTCAAACCTTTTTCAATTAATTAGGAGGAATCACGGTAGAGATTTCGAAAAATATGTTGACATAGTACGTGAAGTGTTACGGAGTAGTAAACTCTCTAATTACAAAGAAAAGAAAACCTATTCTCTCTGTGCTTATTATTTCTGTGAACAATATTTCGTTTCAAAGACATTCTAGAAGGCAAAACAAGAACGCATACAGCACATTTTAATGTTTAAATTTTAAGTGAATACCATTCTCTTCTATTTTAATATTATACATAACACACATGTACACAAAGATCAAAACAAATATTCCGGTGACACTGTAATCTAAAAAGTTTTTGTAATGGTATAAATATAATAAATTACAAGAAGTCATTTCAATCTTCTCAACATTTTGATACAATGTAGTAGCTATAATAGTTCAATGTATAGTTTTCATTTATATATATTTATCTGTTCGTATATGATCACAGATATTTTTTAACTTATTCGTGTGTACCTGACAACTACATGAGCAATCAAATATCAGCCGTTTTTAATGCCAAAGTAAAAAAAAACGAATGTATCAGTAGTGATGCCAATACGGTTGGCAATCGTTGCAGTTAACTAAATTGTCTCGGCTATTGATATATTCCACCTGATTGAAAATTAATTTCGATAACTCTTCCGGTTGGTTCTCGTTCTTTTATTTCTCATATTTCCTCTTTAATATTATTTGGTTTGTTGTTTATATATTTAACTTATACTCCCTCATCTTTTTTTACACTATGTTATAAATGCTAGTACAAGGATCTCTTAATGATCTGAACACTTAAATGAAATATATATTACAAAAAAAATTAATCACCCACAAAACTATATTATTATACTTAATTAAAATAATAAGAAAATAATACAACCAATATCTGTTTTAATAATTCATATAAAACTGTTTCCATTTTTTATTGAACTATTGTATATTGAATAAGGAAAATATTTTCCCCTCATACATACAATTAACATAACTTTACAATAAATCATAACTTTGTGTGTATACTTATTTCATAATATATTTTAAAAGATATATGTATTACTACATTCATGATAAGGAATAATATAAAACAAAATCATATCATTGTTTATGGATATTTTTATTGGTATTTATTGTTCTCATAAAAATATAAAACAATGAAAATTAAATCAACTGTAAACTTTCCAGCACGACTTAAGCAACTAAGTATTAATGTGAATCATTATATAATAAGTGGCTCATTTTTAAATAAAAAATATTCGAATTAACGTTATTTTGCATATGAAATATATAACGATCACGTGACTGCGTAAAATGAAAATGTCTTTAAAACTTTTTACCTGCAGGCAAGGAAAAATTTCATGATTCATTCCTTTTTTTTATCCTAATGAAGCTAAAGCGAAGATATTATATATGCGCTCAATTTAACTTCAGAGAAATTTTGAATATACATTTTAAAATATCAAAACCTATTAGTTTAAGACTTTTTACATTTTCAATGTAATATCTCGGTAAAACAAAATGTACAATCATTTACCTCACTCAGTATTTTTTATAAATAGTATGTAGCTATCGGGTATTTTATTATAACACATTTATTTTATTAAAACTTATCACGAATACAACGTCAACGCATACATATAACTAATGATAATGCGTATAAAAAATAGCATCCATGTAAAATATAATACCCCAATAGTTCAAATCGAATACATATTGTAAATTAGTAAGATTTAATAATTAAATCTTAATAATAAAATAATACTGTGGTAGAATAATTATATTAATAGCACATTAACCAAATCTTATTTACCATCCCTGATAAAAACCATTTTTATATCATCTATAATAAAATTTTATTTATGAAACTACACAGTATTTTATTCTACCATATCCGTTCCATAAGTGAAGCGTATGGATCTACACAGTGTGATGATGTCCGATACAAAAGTGAAGTATATGGGTCTCCGCAATATGAAAATACGTCTTGGTAGATTTTTTTTCACGAGATTTTGTTGTCAGACAATTGCTCAACCCGATGGGAATCTGGTCTTGTATTCGTGGATTTGTTTTTAGATCCAGCAGATTTAGGAATAAAATCTGTACTCCCCGGATGCAGGTGTGCACGCTAACTTCTCAACTACTAGGGAGACAGTATTTTATGAAGCTGATTATCAAATGAATTACTTATTTTTAATATAAATGACTTTCTTATGCAATAATGTATATTTCAGATATTTTTACATCGCGTATTTTTATTTATAACAATATAACACTGTGCAGTGACGTAAATTTATTAAGCCGTACATTGTTTTCCGGTATTTAAATCACAAATCAATGAAAGCATTTTACTGAGTGTAATGTTTCATTGTTGAAGGAATGAAGCATGTGTGTCATAAGAGAAGCTTTTAGCGTTTATGTGACGTAAAAGAGCGATCGCCAATAATATTTGAAACCTTCTAACATTACCGGACATATAATATACTTTTAATGTTGCCACACTTAACAAATGCTTTGAAGTAATTCCTCAATTAAATTTCCATTTTACTATTGATTGAGTCATTGAATGAGTTAAAAATCAATTTTGTTTTATTAATTTTATGCACAAATCACACTTTCATAAGATGTACATACTATGAGAGAAATCTTGTATTTACTCAAACTTTTTTCTCATCTATATGATTCTATATTATTTTGAGTTGATTAGTTTTATATAAGATATTTTCAGTTTATATTACTAGAAAAAAATGTAATACCACAGTTTTAAAAATCTCACCGGACTATAAAAGTGAGGTTAAGTTGGGATAATTATACGAAATCAAAAACTACTTAAGTATTTCTTTTTAAAGTTATATCGGACTTCGATAACTCAATGATAACTCAATCAAATCATCATATTATTAATAAAAATAACTTTAAATGGGTAGTATTAACATAATAAAATAAAATTTTATACGAAAAAACTAGCAGTATCGCATAAAATATAATCGCATATGATATCAAAACAAATTTGCATGTCTTTGTGGATGATTGAAAACATTTTTTTAGTATTTAGTTAGTAACAACATTAATTTGTATATTATGTGGCAATAGTGGTTAGATGCCAGACAACCATTATCTGCTGCAAATTCTCATTCATATACTTCATAGAGCCAGAGTTATTGAAGCTTTTATTCGATAAACTGCGAATGACTGCCAGTAATAATAATTGAGACTTATTTATTTTCTATGTTTTAGCCAAACTCTCGGATATATTCCAGCGGAATCGATGAAAAATTATGACAAGTATATAATATAATAAGAATTTCAAATTAACATTATAATACTAGTAATATTTCACACTGTGCAAAGAGTTATATTCCGCCTTTTCTCTATGGCTTCACTTATTTTTTAAGTGTGTATTTACTAGATTTATTTCTGACAAATATTCTATTTTTAAAAATTCTTTTAAGAAAAGATGCTTCGTATTTTTACATCAGGCATGCAAATAGTTTTTCATTCTTAAGGGCAACATTTTTACGAGCACGCAATAGCTTATATTTAATCCAAATAACAGCAAAGCAAACTTTAGCAACATGTTAATTTTTCGTCATCCCTCGTCTCATACTGATAAATATAATAAAAAATCATAAAATGTCCCGCAGTTTCATCAGCCGCTAAAAAAATATCACGCAGTATTCTATATGGTGCCGGTAGTACATGTATTTTTAATACATCCTGCTACAAAATTTCTAATCGCTTTTTTTCTATTTGACTATTATTAATATAATCCAATAGCATGTTGAAAATAGCTTTTGAGTATATTATAATTTAATGAAAATCTTTTAGCCATAAATTCCAAAAGCAGAGCTCGTAAGTACGTATACATAAGCTTTTAATAATGGATTCCAGTACTAATTCATTAATCAACAGTTATCTAAATCCTTTACCAGAAGATAGATTATGCTTAAATTTACTTGAATCTTTTCTTTTCTCTATTTACTGTTCTCTATTTTTTACTTATCCGGAAGCTTTGTCTGCGCGTCTTTATCATACAACCAAATGCCATTTTTTCACGCACAATTGTAAAAAATATATTCTTTACAAATCCACATTTAATATTGAATGGTAGCATGCTAACTGATAATAAAATGAACGACTCAGAAGTTATTGAAATTGCTAGTGTCAATATTTTTTTTATTTTAAAAATAAAAAATAAAACGTATTCTGATTATTCAAATGAACGATAATATTTTATATGGAAAATTATGGATTTAAAGCGTGCTTCTATTTCAATTTCAACGACGATGTAGTTTGTTATGATCATCAAAAATGTTCTATGTTTTCATGTAGGCACACTTTGAATTTAAAATACCATTGTATAATTTATATTCTAACGGGTTTTTCCACTAAAAAAACATTCATTTACTCTGGCATATTGTTTTCAGGAATCGTTTTAATTAATTTTACTTAATAAATTAAATCATTTAATCAAAATTTTCATTACATAATAAGTGGCAAAGACAGACCGCAAATATAAATATGATTTTTTTGATATACTTGAGAGGAAAATATAATTAATGCTTAGACTGAAAAGAAAATGCAGCTTTTATCTGAAAACCTCGAGCAATTATTTTATTGTTCTTTACCAAAGCTATTTAAGGCTTTTGTTTAAATTATGAAATAAGCAGAATGATTATCAAATTCCAAGAAGGAATTAAATTATCAAGACAAACAAAAATACGGTTGTTATTTCAATAGAACAAAGTTAAACAACGGATCAATTTATTTATATCCCAAGTATACGGACCAGATAACATGCCATTCAGTATTATTTTATTAACAATAAATAAGCAATCCACATGCCCTACGGTGGAAAATAACGAGAAAAAGTTTTCTGGTATCAGCCGAGATTTATTGAGGTTCTATAAAATAGTTTCCAACTCAGCGGACAGATTTATTTATAATTCCGTAACTGTGGACCAAGAGTAGTAACTACCAGCACAACCCTAAAAGTATGTATATCAAATATTCAATGAATGACTTTGGATCGGCCACGGATTCTATCAAGGAAAATATTGTGCCAGGTGAGATTTCGAATTATTTTTTCAATATTTAAGACAAACGCACTGGTATCATTTCATAAAGAAAGTTTTTCCGAATACATTTTTATCCGCGTGCTCAATTGGGATTACATTTATAATTGGGTTATCGATGTGGGATTTGGAGTATTTTTTTACAGAAAAACAGTCGGTACGAAATAAATAATAAAATATTAAATAAATATGTGAGTTTATGATAACATTTTTGACTGTTTGAGATTTTATTTTAATTGGATTCTGTTTATTTTACAACAATAACATTTGACGATAGCTTTATCAATACATCAACAGATTCAATTATCAATAACAAGCCACATTTTTTGCGATACGTAAATCTCTCATCCTCTTATTTTACTCACTAGCATGATATATTTATGATAAATAAATCGATTTGAACAAAAAGAGTCTCAATATAATATATTTTAAATTTGCGATTGCGAAAGAACAAACAATTTTTATTTAAGTGAAATTTCGTCATTATTTAATTAGAGCTCATCTCATATACGATAAAATATTAAAATTTATATTTTACGTAGCTAATTTCTCAAATCTGCTCACTATTTGTGACCAATCCAGGTGAAAAGTATGCATTTAAATTTTAGATATTTTTGCTAACCTATTTATATAAGATTAGCCTTTCGTGGCAGTTACAATTATTTTTTTTATAATTAGGGAAGAAAAAATTCAGTACTTGTAAAATTGAAATGTACATGCATAGTAAAAACATTAAAACATGAAAGCTGGATGAAAACATTTTTTCTTCCATTATTAACCATCACTCCTGAATGAAATTAACTCATATTCTATTCCGGCTTATTTGTTCAAACGTTTTATTTAATTAAGCTATAACTCTTTTTAGTTTTAAAATATCTCTAAAATAATGCTGAATACTCGTTAAATACTTTTTAGAGCATCTGCTTATTTTTTTTTTACATATTTTCTTATATAAAAACTATACCATTCTCTACGATGCTTACTTTCTAAAGTGGAACCTAATATGCACACGTAGTTATATGTAGAAACCTCACTAAAACTACAAAGTACACTTCAAACTGATATATTTGTTTTATTCGCGTGTCTAAAATTGCAAAAATTTTCACTTTCTTTATCATATATGTATATGCCAAAAAAAAGTGACAAAATTTGCACCGCATAGCATAATTTATATTTCTTTAAATATGAGAAGATTCTTCTTTTTGTTTGATCCATTCTGTTTAATATCTTTGGTAAATAACTGTTCTCAGGGTTCCATATTAAGCGTGCAAAATCAGCTGCTCTCTTCAAGCGGCCAAGATAAAAGGCGTCGAACGTACGAACCACGCCTCACAATGTTGTATTTCATTTTATCACTACAATAGTAAAGATGTATCTTTTGTTTTGTAAGATTGTTTGGCCTTCGTCTTAAAAGTTTGATTACAAAAAGATCGTGAGTGTTAAAAATACTACCGTAAACACTATAAATCTCACATAGTGAACACACACCGTACATCACCGGCAGTTTGTTCCGCAGAGTTGGATTTTATTATGCACATTATTCACAATAATGTACAATGAATTTTGCAGTGAAACCGATAATGGTTACATTGCAGCATTTTAAATAATTATTTTTGTCGCTGTTTATTTTTCAAATGAATGAACATATTTGGCAAAAATTATTTTTAAATTTTTATTTGCTATATTTATACCGCCTCCGTTTGTAAGCGTGCTTGGTTTGCTGCCAAAAATCGCAAGTTCAAATCTCGTAGGTGCATAGCCAATCAAAAAAATACGTAATACACACTATGTATGTGGTATTGAATATAATATTGAATAAGTATTCAGCTCTCAATTAACCCATGTAAAAAATGTGTAGACAACACAGTGTGGGGATCTTAAAAAAATACTTGAATAAATATTATACATTATTAATAGAATATTCATTATAATTATTTTGAGTTTCAAACGCGTTTGGTTTGGGGCCGAACGTCACGTTTTCATATTTCGCAGCTGCATAGTATTTTTTTAATACGCAATAAATGAAGAATTTAATACTTATTGGATTACATTGATAATTAACTCGAATAAAAAAAAACTATCTAGAAAGTCTCTAGACAAGTCTCCATAATGCGGGGATCTTCAAATAACACTCCATAGAGTTAAAAATGGATATAGTTAATAAAATACAAATTTCAGTTATCTACGATTAAAATTAACAGCTATTATGATTACATTAATTTAATTGAAATAAATAGGCTTTACAGATGATAAATGAATTATTTCTTGCGATAAAAAATCAAATTAATAAATAAATAGCTTTGTCGTACTGATAATAGCTTAAAACGAAGACAAATAAGCAACTGAAGACACGGTTTTAAGTAATTTCAACAGAAACTGTATTAGGTTTTTTCATTGTTCATTTATGAATTTATTACTTTCGGTGAAAATATACAAAAATCCAAGAACGAGACCACCTAAAATAGTTAAGCAAATTTTAAATGCATTAAAAATATAATACAGCCTATTTTGAATTTCCTTTGCTAATTTTAATGCCAAGAACTCTCAATAGCGTTCCACTTCATGCAACCACCGAGGTCGCAATCTGCGTGCCTTGTCTTCTTGCCATTCTTGAAGACAGTCATTATGATCAAAGAAACTATACGATAATATAATTACTGTAAATATATGATATCTAGCCCACTGTAAACTGCATCGATTTTATTTTTCAAGTATACATTTTATACATAAACTGTATACGTAGCGTTATATTTTATATGCTGCATTGGTACCCGATTGATAAGCGTGCGCGCTTTAATACAAGATGTACAAGGTGAAAAATCTTTAGCCAGATTTAAAAATACGAGAATTGATTAAAGACTTGGTCAATAAATACACTGAAAAAATAATCTATCGATATTCACGTTGAAGTTATTTTTTTATACTTCATATTCAGAAATAGCTCGTTAAAAAACGTATATTCGTTCAGAAAAAAGTTCATTATAAAAATTATCACAAACAAAAAATTGTGAAAATTCAGAAGAATTTTTATGTTGTAATTTACGGGTATAAATGGGCGTATACAATTTTTTTGTTACTTTAGTTTTTAATTCGAGAAATTTCAAATTTCATTATAAACTTGTGAAAGAATCCAATTACACTTGCGAGATATCATAAAAATTGAACGCAATATACAAGATTGCGTCAATTAATTTAATGCGTGTTTTAGTACCAAACTTATAGCACCTAAGAGCATTTTTGAAACAATTTTATTATAAGCATTCAGTTAACTACCTTTGCGTTAATGAATTCAAATGAAGACCGACGATTAATTTACCAATCACTTCAGGCAAACAGTCATTAAATGTAGTATTTATACATCCATTTTATTCTTTTGAAGCGAACGATTTATAAATATTACCATCTGTTAGAATGCAATTAAGAATTATTAATTTAACAGATTATCAAAGTTATTAATTAGAACTTTTAATTGTATCTGTCTAACATGTTAAATTTAGCTATTTATCATGATAGCTTTTATTTACACGTCTTTACTCTTAAGTGTTTATTAGTATCTTTTTTTATTTAAAAAACCATTAATTTTCAATATTGTATCAATAATATTGCCAAGCATATCTTCAAACGTGGAAAATGTGGGCTTAAAATTGTAAAAAATTAAATAACTTTTATCTGATAAAATTGATTTTAATTACAGTCGCATTTGGATAAATATAATTGTGTGAAGTTTATTTCTACCATATCTTCTTTTTTGCGTGTAAAGTATATAATATATACATCCAATGTAAAGATTTGCAAAAAAATAAGCTATTTATCCCAATCATAAGACATGAATGTCATGCATTTTTTAATTCAGTTGTATGCAGTTATAAGACTTGAATCCACAATCTTTATACTTATTTTCAATAATGTGAGAGCTTACTAATTCGGTTATAAACACAAAGTAATTGATCAACAATTAATAACCGAGAAATCGAAAATTTTAAATTTGGAAAATAAATAGATATATTATTGGAATCGTTTTGAAATTTACGATCTAATATGTCTTTTTTTTACCATGTTCGCTCCCAACGTGGAGCATATGGATCTACACATTGTGAA
>JAGVSQ010001396.1:0-29641 GCA_022683975.1 Rhyacophila evoluta | reverse complement strand
CTTCACAATGTGTAGATCCATATGCTCCACGTTGGGAGCGAACATGGTATAAAAATATATATATATATGGCTTTAAAAAATAGCTGATACTTTCATGATTTTTTTTACCATGTTCCCTCCCAAAGTAGAGCATATGGATCGATATCCACGACGAAGACGTTTGGACCGATTATTTTTCACGAAAATCGTTTGTCAGACAATTTTTCTCATTTACTTACCAGTGTGTATTCAAATGATTTTTTTATCTTCTGAACATTTGATAGTTGGTGTATTCGACAAATTAATCCTAAAGCAACCGTATGTTGATTTCAAGCTAACGATTGATAATTACTGTAGTCCGTATAATAAGCGAAGATTACTGCGATTGTTTTACGTATCTAAAATTGATATAAGTGCATGTATGTGAATATTTTTTAACAAATTTAAACTTGATATTATTGTGGACATTATTGTTTGACACGTAGAAAGTAGATGTGTGAAATTCAATAAACTTAACATTTCCACCAAATAGTATCAAACGTGGTTTATAGCTTCTTGCCTTGTATTCAAATACCAATAAATAAAATATGTAGGTGTATGCAACAGCACGCCACTGTATAAATACATAACATTAGTAACATAGGCGCCGGTAGCTTGTTCCAGTAACGATATGTAAGGTCACGTACAGAACAGTACTGTTTCAAATATTACGCATTACCTGTACGATGTATATTGAAGGGTTGAGATAAAATGTGTTGCCTCCCGTGCAAATTGAAGGACCTGTACATTGAATGAAGATATTGTGTCGGATATGCACGTTTTCAATTCGGAACGATCTGATAGCATCTGCTTGCTACCCGAAATGTGTGCATGCGAAGTGTATTATGTCGATAGTAGGAAGTTGTAATATTAAATTAATACAATGGTATCACTGTGATCTTCTAATTCACAAATTATGTAGTAATATTTCACACAACCTCGAAGTTCTAAGAATGGCTCACTGAAGTATATCGAATCCTCGAGTTAGGCGATTAATTCATTTTGGGGGTTTTTTACATATGTCGAAATGAATGACACATATGTTTTTAAATTTACGGATGTAAGTTGGCAACGTCTATATATTTGATCGAAAAACGATCCCACGTAAAATACAATTTCTTTCGTAAAGTACCAATTTCTTGTTTTTTTTTATTATTTCACTTTTTTAACTCGCGCCTGTAATAATATTATAAATGCTTGTTAATTTCTTCACAGGATTGTTATTTGTTGTTTTTTTTTTTAGCTTACGTGGATAATATTATTGAGAGTTACTTCACAGAATTATGATTTTTTCTGTTTTTTTTTTAGCTCGCGTACAGTAAAGTATACCTGAATTTTATTTCATCTATGCCTCGAATACAGTTTTTTTTGTTGTTGTTGAAAATCGCGCAAATGAGAATTCGTGTATATCGGTACATCCAGATTTTCACATTTTTTTTATAGTATATCAGTGTGTTATATTATCTGTCTGTGGTTTTTACAATATAATACAAACAAAACCTGATAATAATCGCATTGTTTTCATAAACGATATGCAACTTGTATCATTTATAGCGTGGCCCGCCACTACAACACAGAAACTGACAAACAATAAAAGCTAAGACAAAGGCATTAGCATAATCTGAATCTGAATCATTTAAGACGTTTGGTTTAGCAAAAGCCTAGGCCTTTTGCAAACTCGCGTCACTCAACCACTAGGAAACAAGACAGCCGACATCTCTAAAATTCTATTGTCTATCCGCAGATTTTATTGGTATCGTCCAAAACACGGGTTTTCAAAATTTTAAACACAGGAGGTGTATTTTTGCTCGCAAAACGTATTTCGCAATATAAAAAAAAGAAATGTATATATCGACAAGTGACTTCAATATCTGTATCATTTGTAATGTATATTTCAAATGAATAGACGATCACACAATCTAAAATGGCTGATTACCTTTATACCTTAACATCTTTATGCTCTCTTAGCAATTAGCAAGAATACCATGCGCCGATTCCAACGAATGCGGACGAAAAACGATATTTAATTATGCCAATACTTGATTTATTCCAATAACAGTTATTCTTTAACGCTGAAAGTCTATAATTCACGAATTCATACTCATATTGCAGAAACACGTAACTAGATTGTTTGGCTTAAGTCACTTTTCAAAGTATAGTTTTATTTTTTGCAATATCTTTGATCGTTTGCATTAAAAAATGATTTTTTCACGTTTTATTAAATGCGTATTAGTACAAAAAAATGACGAGATAGAAAAAAATAAAACCATAATTTACAAAGTGAATTCAATCCACAAATCGAGTTGCATTTCCACAATATTGACGAAGATTTATCATTTTCGTTGAAGGATGATAATATCGCCAATATTAGGAAAATATCATTATTATCTCAGTATACTCGAGTCGTTCAGATATATACATGTACTATTTATAGTGTATATATTATATAATATCATACATCACGATGTCACAACAATTATGGTTAATTATATGAAACGACAAAATTTTAAATAATTCTAAATAGCGTGGCCACACTAGAAAATCCATTGGCAATACATACTACGAGTAGAATAACTGACAAAACACAGTACACACGTACATATGTTACATACAAAACCATTGTTTTGACGATGATTTAAGTGCGAATTCTGAGATAAGCCTGGATGCTTTTCGCGAATTTACTAAAGCGGAAATAACACGACTCCACAAAGATATGTATGCATGTGTGTCTAGCTTAACACCTGTTTTGTTATACATATAAGTATACGCAGTAATTAAAATGTTGAATTACAAACATTGGTAAAATACGATGTCGCCATATTATGTAAATTATTTTGTTTCCCTAAACGTGTGAATGATGTCAAACTACAATATAATACGGCCAATTGACAGGTAAATATCCGATTCAAAACATCATAGATTCTTGTCAGGCAAAAATACTCAATAAAACAAAGTGACGCAAGGGAAGAGCCACAAAAGAAAAGAAATAAATTTTAAACTTTAAGCTCTACTGGATGAGACAATAATTAATTGCTCATGCATGAATTTTTTGGAGAATATAATATTAAATTTGATGAAGATGACTCCTGTGTATACTAATTACCATAACAAGATGAAGCGCAATAAATGGGAAGCTGAGTATCGTAAACTTGCTGGCGGTGTGAACACCAAAACCAATATGTAACCTGAGCCGACATTATTACAGGTGTCGCTAGTAAATAGTAGACATGTGAGAGTGATATCCACATGTACGAGCAAATCACATATATTGTATGCCGAATCCAGGCATACGTTTGGTCCGTTTGAATTTCTAATAATGTTCACGGCTAGATAATAGTGAAATTTGTCACATTATTTCACTGGGTTATTTCTGACCACGACGTTATTCTTGAAATTTACCTCCAACTTACTCCTAATATTCTCACAAAAAACATGATTTGATGACTTCCGTATAGATTGTCATTTAGGAATACGTTTTGCCTTTGCATTTTTATTACACGCGTGTCCGATAGATCTTAAATATCAATTTTCATATCATTAGCCGACAGTATAAAATGATTATAATACAAAAACTACCGCGGACTATGGGTAATAAAGTAATTTTCCTTGTCGTCAGCGAATACGTAAAATGACGGAGAACACGTACAATAATGATGAATTATTGTATATGTTTTAATTACTAATCAGCGTTAAAAATTAACGAGACGTATAACGATGCACTCTCTGGCGTTTAACCAAATTTTCAAGATTTTGGCGTATCAAATACGTGATAAAGCATTTAAAAGATTTTTTGAGGCAAATGCCAGTCATACAATCATCTGTCAATCGAAAACTGTCGATTTCTAGAATAAAGATACGTCGTTATATTTAAAGCTATTTATAAAAAATATATATTCCAGATAGCTTGTAGTAAAATTTCATCCACGACCAGAGACGTACCCGTGTGTACATATAGTAAATGTATTCATATGAGAAAAATGGTAAAATTAAGGCAAGGCTACAAAACACCATCTTCGCACAAAGTCACAAGGAATCTCTACCACCTACTTGCCAAGGTGAATGGATATACAACAAATTTAATGTAGACCAAAAGTCGCGCTATAATACGAATACGTCTGTGACATTCCTCGTCTGTGATCCACGTCTATTACTTGCGCGCGATCCGTCGACGATGAGCTACGTTGTTTATGGTTTAGTCAATTTCAAATCTCAAAAATTATAAGAACATATTGTATTTGTAGATCATAAATTTCTCATTTTTTTGTTTTGCATATATATGTACAATTATACAAAAAAAAAATGCATTGAAAGGCTATTACCGATTATAGAAATGTTTGAATATGTTCTCCAATATTTTAATTCAAACTAAACGTAGCTTAGTAAACAAGAGATATAAGATTTTATAAATACAAATTTAGACGTGCATCAGTCAATGTGTACTTTAAATAATCACGCGAAGTAGAAAAAACCTAAGGGCGTTTAAGGCGATCGACGGAAGTGCTCTGGTCTATTCGCTCTTCATATTTCAATGTATATTTTACGTCGTCGAGACTGCTATATACTTTTGTAACTTTGTATACTTTAAACATGCAGAATCATTATAAATTAATTTATCATATTAATATAAATAAGTAAGACATCAGTTAGTAAAGACGTCGTTTTTCAGATATAAGCGTAAATTTAAAAAACTGACTTAAATTTAAAAAAATGTGTACTGACCATATAATATTCACTTACACACTAGTCCGCCAGTTTCGAATCAGCACATCGCGTAAATGAAGGTATGAATTATGACAAGTTTTGTTTTCTAAGAAAACTTGCGAAGAATGTGTGCGGTCGCCTTTTATGGCCTTATGCGGCCTATATGTTTGGCAATGGCAGTGCAAGACATTATACTACGTATTCAAATCCCATCAAATCCTTTCCGAAATTGAATGCGCAGGCATCGGGGAAATAATTTGGAGAAGGTGCCGTTGCCACGGGGCGCGGATAACGATTCGACGTGCGTGTATTCGGCGAAAGGCATACAGTAATATTATTTTACTACCCGAACTGGAGAGCTCAATTCCAAAGCTTTCTTCGGCACGCGTGACAGAGTAGGTAAAAGAGAAGGAATTTAATCGACATTTTGAGGTTTTCATCGAAACTATGCAACCGACGAATAACTAACGTTATTAATATTTAACATTAATATTATACAACACAACTGTGAAATTGGTGATTTAAAAATTAGTAAACAAACATTAGTAATTTTCGAATCAGCTTAGACAAAGCAAAATTAATAAATAGCATATTATTAGTACTAGCTGATAACCAATTTGATGAGATGGTTATAATCGTTTATTTTTGTGAAAAGCGACCCAAAAACATGGATACCAAACGCCTTATGCATTTATTAAATTACCGATATTCTGCCTGCCGAGAAATTTTGCTGGCTATAATATCAATACTCCGGATAATTTCCCACGAAACAAAATTGTTTCATGGTAAAAGCGTTTCGTGCGCAGTACACTCAAGTAAGTAACTATTTCATTGAAATAACATTCAAAAAACAAAGTCGCCTTCTCGCACCACTCACGCATCTGCAGCAATAAGCTTCCCAAAATAAGCCGTAAACGTATTTTCCAACTCGTTATACCCACTTCGTCAACATTTATGTGATGCACAGATTTGTTACTCCGATGGTTTTTTTCATCCACGAGACACGCTAAATACGTAAAATTATACTATAAAACATGTCAGATCTATAATGATTAATATTTTTGACTGATGGTGCTTGATGGAAATTGATTTTAAGTTCTAAATTACTTAAAACTGGTAAACTTCCATATGTGAACATCACATATGTAAGTTCACCAGTTTTAAGTAATTTAGGATCTATAATGTTTCAATTATACGCAATTCAAAAGCCTACTGGTAGAAGGGATTTTTACACGAGATACAACTTTATTACCGTGTCCGCTTCAAAGAGGGTGCGCGTAAGCCTATATAGTGTGAAGATACCTGTCCAGAAATGGTGTATATGGATCTCAGCAAAGTGAAATTTGTCAAGACATGTCTTGACAAATTTTGTTCACAAGATTCGGCAGTCGGCCAATTGGTCGACCTATAAGGCATCCATTCCTGTAGCCTTGGATTCTTTTCAAATTCAACAGCTGTGAAAACCGTACCTGCAATATTCAGCTCGGCTACCGGTAAATTTTTACTGGCCCATTTAGTTAGTTAGCCAGACCGAATATCGATAGTCATATAAAAAAAAAATATTTCAAGAAACTGTATACAGCTACTGATCGAAAACATTAACTCGCAAGCTGCTCAAATAGATAAAAAAAATACAAAGAGATCGCACCCAATCTCCTCATCTCGAGTGCTTTCGTATGGTAGTAAAACAGTATTCTTTCTAAGCTCAAGTGGGCGCATCCTGCGTTAAAGTACGAGCACAATATTATATAAAATAGTAAAATATATAATTGTATAACATATATGTAATGATAAATCGCGTGCGTATTTAAACGAATAACATATATTAATTCAGTATATATCGTCGTTGTTAAGGAAATAGTTGCTAACTAAAAGTCGATAATCGCATTTAAATATTATTTTGTGTATTAAAATCAGGAACTTAAATGACTTTTGTATCAATTGCCATTGTTATTAACCATGAATTACAATCGATTACAATCAACATATTAGTTAGTTCATTTTAGCAAAAAAGTTGATTTTGGAAAAAATATCATTTAATGACTATTTACTTAAGAATGACCATTATTCAGTGATTACGTGGTAAAACGGACATTTTTACAATTTTATTTTTTTCAACTAGAGTTGAACTATTATCAAACACTACAGTAAATACAAAAATCGACCGTACGCTGGAACAGTCATCGGAAGGTGGGAATATATACATTGGAAGATAGATCAATTAGGTTTTTATACGACCAAGTTACTGAGTTTCATAAGGCAGAGAAACGTTGCCTGAAATACCTAAGACCAGCACAATCCAACCGCATCCAGCGCATCAGCGGAATGAAATGCTATCAAACTCGTCAAGTCAAATCAATAGTCAGAACACCAGAAAGACGGCGTTTTTAATAATAATAAAAAAAACTTAAATAGATAGTCAGCATTGATTGATTGCATATTCTTCTCGTTTTACCGTATCCAACTACGCCCGTTGATATCGATTGAGATAAATATTATTTCACACATTTCCGAGCGGTCCGTATCGCATCGGATCATTCCTACGCAAGCAGTCTGTGCGATATGTACTGTTAAAACATATTGTCTTGTCGCAGAGAACGCGTTCAATCTTCACATCTAAAGTGGTCTACATTGTTTAGTATCCCAAGTCAGCAGAAATTATTGTCGAGTGGGTGCTTCCCGCGGTGTATGATAAATTTAGGTAATACATAAATCACGTGCGCGGTTATGTGTGGCATATTGCGAGGATACACGCATACGTGATAATAATGGGATAATCTATCCCAAAATGATATCCAATACACTATCAACAGTCAACGAGAGAGAAAACATTTTGCATATTGATATTATTATCTGGGCATCGACAGTATAAATGAAATAACAAGGTGTGATAGCATAATGTCAAACAATCAGACATCATAAGCTGACTACATACTAAGAAGAGAAGAAAAACTGTATAAAAATTTAGTTCAGTATTTCAGAAAATCAGAAGATATATTCAAAAATACGAAGAGAAATATTTCGGTTGCTATCTAAGCACGCATGATGTTTTAAAAATTGTCCACCGAACAATATAATGTGTTAATTAATTGTAGAAACATAGGAACGGTGGGAGAAAATTATCAAATATTAAAATGATGTAATTTATAATAATTAGTAGATGGAAATGGTTTCCAAACATTTTTTAAATACAGCAAATTCTATAAAAAAAAAACTGATATTTTATGTATCTGTTATATGAGAAGGAATTAATTTTTACGTTCAGTCTAAAACAATTCAATAAATGTTAATTTATTACGACACTACGATTTTCTCAACATAAAAAATCAAAGAAACATGTATCGTCGAAACTGACTTCATCATGTCGACAGCATTTACCGTCGTCTGCCCCTCGATACAATCGGGAAATTTTGAGATTCTCAACACTTCAGATATGATTTTTCTGTTTGCTATACACTTCGCAGACACAGAATACATTACGTATCCCTATATAGGATTAAAATTCATCAATTCCTTCCGATCGCATCTACACACTTACGTTGTATATATGTGTTGAGGACTAGGGGACTTCGAACGCCTTGCATTTGCACATTCTCAAGTGTCGACAGCGATAAAATATATTGACTCCCACATAAAGAAGTGGGTAATAATATCGGAAAACAATTAAATGGGTTGAATAATTGAATAACAGAACATTTTGAAACATTATCGTCTCATCCGCGCTTTTCGACTTTGCTACTTCAAAATACCGTTCGCTATATGAAACTGCAAAATATAATATTAATAACTCACTGGTCTAATTTTGTATCAGATCGTGAATCTCGATCAAAACGTTTAAATGCGCGACAGGTATTAATGAAATGCTTTTAGAAATAGTATAAGGCAGTGCTGTACGATCGAAGGTTCGAGAAACGTTTGTAGACCGTTAATTTATAATATTTAAGTTCAAAATTATTAGGAAATGTATTCATTCCTTAACGACTTTTGACACAAAATATATTATACTTTTTAAAAAATAAGTACACATTAAGGATTTAAAAATATACTAATATATGTTGATTTCGTCCAAAAGAAAAATTTGCATATAACAATATAGCAAATTCGAAACGTTCAAGATTCCACGAGGATTAATTATGATACATATACATTATCAATCACAGGAGAATGTTGCAGACCTCTGGTGAAAAGCATGCCAAATATAACATAGAAGTCATCATAATAAATTTATAATATTTCACTAGTAATTCTAAATTAGGTCGGGCTTATTTTGGTGCCACTTACGTAAGTTCATACGTAAGTAGAAATGACATGCTAATTTGTCAATTTTACTCACTGTCGACGGAAGATCAAACAACGTATTTAAATATAAATAATATTTCACATATTAAGTCTTGAATCTACTATTTGTTCCATATCCGCTTCTTAAATAGAGCATACGGACACCACATGTTGCCTGCGAGAATCGCTGTCGCCCGCCAGTATTCTTGCGTCCTCCCAGGTCATAATTGCGTCGCGTAACCCCACCCCGCCTAATACAATCTACCGATAATATTTATAGTCAGCTAGCTTAAAGAATAATAATATCTTAAATAAATAAATATTGAGGTACGCATCGAACGATTATGAGCACGCTACTCATTCGAAAGCCCACAAAACGAATTACATAATATATGATAATATAATACAATATTGAACAACAGATAATTTATAACTCATACGGTAGCTTTTTTAATAGTAGCGTACGAGATATCCATAAATATTATTTTCCCAATAAATTCAAAAGCGTTACAGTGGTTTAGCCTTTGCTTTAGCTTGTATAGTCAAAGAATACATTAATGTTAAACCAGGTGAAAGCAATGGAAAACTACCGAAATAGAAAAATAGTGGCGGTACTAGATAAAAATTGATTTTGAACTAAGTAATCAACAGTCGGTGGCAAAAGGCGAAATTTTTATTGTGTTGTATTATGTTTCAAAATTACATGAAATTTTTCAAGAAATTGTAATTTTGATCCGTTGAAAAATTAGCCGAGAAGTGACACTTTCAATTAATTTGATCAATTGTCGCGTTAATGAAACAATCGACGAGAAGAGAAACAACCCTATATACATATATTAGTCATTTATGTTATTCATGTTACATGGTCAAATAGAGCATCTTCAGAGATACTCGTTGAAGATTCTAGTGGCGGATAACTCCACTTAAAAGTAGTCTTCTTCACAGTTTGCCTCTGAGGTTTTCGAGACAAAAACAAACAGATGGAGGAAGTAAAAGAACACGCTTACATTTTCGCATTGTTGTAAACACTCGACAATTTTAGATGGGGGTTTAGTTTGCATATTGAATAGGAGTCGCACTCTTTTCATTTAATACGAGGGTGAATAAGCCAGTATTAATACACAGGAAGGAAGTCAGATCACGGACCTGACCAGGTTCACGCACAAGTAAGCGATTAAAACTGAACGTCATCTGTTTCACGATTGGAAAATAAAATATTACAATCGATTGAGATTGAGAAAATTTATTTTCGCTTTTCTAATATAGATTCTGGTCATTTTAAAGCCCAAAGAATGATGAATCAGTCACACATGACTCGCGTCGTAAAATTTGTTATTTTTAGAAGAGTATAGAAAAAAGGGCAAACATATCATCAACAAATAGGAACATCTCCGCGGTAATCCAGCCGGTGTGGCATAGTACCCCAGAGAAACACCTCTGCCCCCATCTACCCTATACTACCGCAAACATACACACACAATGCCGCAAAAATCCTAAATGAACACGGAGCAAATCGTTACCGGTAAAAAAAATATTGCCGTCGCTCATCTAATCTGACCAATTTTCATACGTGCGTATAATATGAGTAAAGCTTTCTACCGCGAGTATAGCTGAGAGCAGCGGTTTTCGACGTCTTTCATGCCGTGGCCCATTTTTGAGTTTTAAAAAATCTGTACCTCCCCCTTTTCCAATTTTCGATCGAGATTTTTTTTTATATATGTAGCTTTCTCCTTATTATTAGCTCCCGTGAAATAATGTTATGTAAGTTACTTCACACGCAAATACGATTTTTTTTTGTGGCTATTGTAATTTATATTCAATTTCGATGTACTTGCGAAAGTCTCTCCCAGATTTCGGTATGCTTCCTAAAAATTTAAGTTGTGCCTCCCTTGTACCCCCCTAGCAAGTCGTACAGACCCAGATTGAGAATTGTCGGTTCAGAAAATTTAAATCTTCCAATTAAGAAAAATCGATTTTTCATATTCAAAGAAAATGTTGGGTCATCACATTACTGGTATAATTGTGGTGTAATAATGTGCGCATTGCAGTTGGCCTGCGAAGCGAGAAGAAATTTCTAACGAATCAGTACATCAGAAATGTAACTATCATTTGTTCTACACTTCTAATCAACTTTGTAAAAATATTTTTTTTTGTATCAAAGTTTTGAACTTCTATAAAATTAAATGCAGGTATTTTCGTGATTTTGATAAACAGAATCTGACGGTACGCTATAGAACAACAAACTGGATCTCTACGCAAATTAAGGAAACATAGACATAATATAATCGCTAATGTTTTATAATTTCGCAACGATAATATTCCATAACCAAAACCAATGGAAATGGATTTAATGAATGTAACGATGAATCGATACGAACTCGTAAGATTCATTCAAAATCGGTCGGAGCCGAACAGTCTGCACATAATATCTTCCACCCCGTAACTCCATCCCACCCCACAGTTTCCAGCACAGGCGGGCATGACGTCACTTCGGCCGAGACCGAGGCTCGGTCGATATTACGACTGAGGAAGCCCGGGGCAAGTCGGTGGCTTACTTGCTTGCTTCGATCAAATTCGCCAAAGCTTTGCGTTGCCAGGGAAAACTGACTGCGGCTGTCGCGAACATTAATCAGAAAAAATGAATTCGAATCGGCGGAAGGTAATCTTTTAAATACTCTATGGAAAGTCATATTTTTATGTAATATACAAAAGCAAATTAAAATATTTAAGATCTATGGACGACGATCCACACTAAAATTCATATAATATTATATCATAATAATTAAGATTATATTGAAACAATATTTTTAAATATGAAATATGTTCTTGGCCATTTCCAAATTCATCATTCATGTTCGCCATTTTATATTCTTATAAATCTGGAACAACTAGTTTTTGTGCGACATTTACTCATTGCTGTTTCCAATATTTTAGCTTAGATACTTTAACATTGAATGAACGATCGAGTGTACTGTGATTATATATTGAAACACACATTTCACGAATTAAGACTGATCATGAATGCCATATTAAGTTCAAACTACTTAATTTTCACGAACATTACTGATAAGTACTTACATAATATTATGATTTAGGAAAACGTATAGTGATTGGTTTACGTGGTTAAAATTGACAGTCGTCAATAGATTCTTAATAATATATACAAAGTTTAAAATACATACCATTTTTGATTTCAATGTTTTAGTCGGGTGTAAAATAAAATAGAAAGTTTACCCCTCGACTTTCGCGAATAAAATAACACCTCCGACTAGGCACATCCTATCATATACGATCATACCATAACCCGAGGCCTTCTCACGCCGTAACGGCTTGATGTGATATCGGCTTGATGTCTATAAAAATAGTGTATTTTTAAATCCAGTACAAAAAATACCTAATTAATTTCAATCGATACAATTGCCATACAACATGACACGATATACAGTGTAATATACATTAATGAAAAAGCAGTCAATGTTCTAAGAGAAAAATAACCTTGATTTTTGAACTAAAATAAATGCCATTAATTTCGCTTCCAATCCTTACGCTATAAAACAGCATGCTATAAAAGTATTTTCTACACATCCTCAGAAGAAAACTGCAAGTGAATGAGTTTTAGTCATAAAGTTAATATTTCTACCAATACCAATCGTACCGGAATAAATTTTTGAAATGACACGTATTTTTCAATGCCAAAACGCGTAGGCATAATTATATCAGTTTTCAATATAGATGAAAGTGAAAATAGACCAGACATGTTCGAATATTGTATTACGGTAATTTTTATTAGTTACTGCTCGAGTCTAGATGGGAAAAAAGCCGACGTCGAGTAAGAGTATAGATAGATTTAAGATTGATGTTACTACTCTCCATTAAAATATATCCACTGTGATAGTAATTTAAAAAAATGGATAAAACGTCATGACCTTTGATTTTGTGATGAAACTTTTAACTATTATTTGAAAATATAAACCATCTGGATATTACGTTGTATGGTCGGAAATTATTAGACAATTGCATGTAAGAATTTATTTATACTAATCACAAAAATCCATATACAGCGATGTATTTTACCAATTTAAGGCTAAATTTTTAGTCACCCTGTCGAATTACGAATTTGGACCAGTCGTTTTGAAAACCGCATTGCCAGACGCAGTCTGTGGGCGATGCATTCATATAACTTGCATTCGTTTCTCTGACCCTGAGTAAATCAGACAACAATATTTTATAGTAATAAGCGCGTCTTTATACAACCGTGTATTGACCGATTCGCTATAAATAACCGGCAGCTACGCTAATCGATCGAAATATTTTACGTACACTATTTACGAGTATTTTCCCGTATGTGCATTAAAATTATTGTATTTAAATATGTCAGGACAACACCAAACACATCATAGAAAACAAAAAAGGAAAAATTTCATATAAATTAAATATCCATCCGGATAGACCAAATTATATTGAATGGCTAACAAATATGTTGATACAATTTACACTGAGAAAATGCGGCAGCGATATGACATACTTATTACATTCAAGATAAAAGAATTTCTTTATATTAATATATTTTCATGATGAATGGTTGTAAATTAATTGAAATACGTAGAACGACCATTGAAAACTACTACTGTATATATAGCCCACTCACTAAAAATTGATTTCATCCTGTTTTAATAGGCAAAATTATATTGTCACCTAAGCAAACAAAAATATCTCAGTTATAAAAAAAGCACTTACTTTTTATTTAGTACATTTGCACTGACAGGAAGCGCATCCATCAATGATGCCAAGAATGCACGGTTGCATAAACATAAACCTTCAAATGCGGGAGAACATTACTAACAACCAATAATTATAAAACAGACCAAATTCGCAACGTCACTCGACACATTTAAGACACCCACTGCCAGCTAACATACCAATAACTCATCTCTTGGTGGTGGAAAAATCAACAAGCGTCCCGCGGGATATAAACCGAGACCATCTCGCTAACCTTTGCGATCACCTCAATCAATAATTCATAAGCTGTATCGCATACTCTACGAAACATATGCACCGGAATGAAAAATACATCACTTACGTTTGAGAACTGCAAGTAATCGATACGTATAGATAGGCTAAATATAATTTATTTATGTAGGTAACGAGCCAAGGATAAAATTTAAATCACAAAATCGAAAATGGCGATCCGCATTCGAGAACCGGTTACAATCGAATAGCTGCAATTGTTTGTAGGACAGTGAAAGCACCCGGTTTAAATAATTTAGCTTAGTGCCGAGTCACTGTTGTAATGTCAACAGTTTGCCTGCATTATCCTTGCAGAAGAGATTCTTGAAGGTATCATAAATTATGTCAGCCAATTACAGCTTGACTGTCACAGCTGGTTATTGGTTATCGCAGTGTTTATCAGCCTGGCTCCATAAGCCCTTCAAAGGAAACCTAACATTGAAGATAGTTTGGCTACAATAATTGCGGCTGAAAAATATTTATTAATCTTGAGAATCCGCATTAGCCTTGCACTCTTCAATATATTTATGGCATATACCAAGTGTGCGTCTGACTTATTTTCTCGCGTTTCGTGAAAGAATGGCTCTATGGTTTCCCATGTAGGTGTCGCTAACAATATGAATTATTATCCTATGATGCGATTGACGTCCGAGACTGAATAGGCACTAAAAAGTAAAGATACGCCAAACCAAAGATATTAGGTGTGTACCAATTCCAATATATTAAAAAATAAACACAATACGGAGGGAGAAATTCTCTCCTTACAAAACATGTATAAATGTAATTATGTTACATGAATAAAATAGACAAAATTACAACATACGTACTAAACTGAAAAATAAGTTCAATATTCGTCGAAAATGTTCGAAAAATAGTAACTTCTCTTAATTGTGCAACGTACAACATTTCTCTGTAAGTTGATTGGCAGCATATGAGAACCGATTGAAATGTATTGTACTATAGATATGACTTCTCGTTACGTCAGCGGTTCCCAACCTTCTTGCTACTACGCCTCCCAAAAAAAAACCTTCCACGCGTCCCCATCTTTTATTTTTTGATAGTTATAATAATATAGACACTTTCTTTTCAAGGTTTTTATTTTTTTTTAATTTTGACGCCTCCCAGGCAATAGTCCGCGCCTCTCAGGTTGGAAGCCGCTGAGTTACATTGACCGGCAGCGAGCACGGTGCTCTGATTAAACGGCAATAGTTGATAAACATCGCGTGGTCGTTTAAGCGCCGTTTACGATTCAGATTATGAAAGTTGACACGTAAATTAAGTATTTACTTACTATTGACGCATTTTTTAAATACCGACCACGGTCGAACGATTTAGTATTTATTTTTATATGAGATGCTTAATATTAAAATATGCCACGCCATGGTTCTAAATACTTTCATCGACATGCGAAATTTAGATCACGAGATTATTTTCATTTTGGCTAGTATAAATAATTAAATGATTTAACAGACTGGCGCAATCGTATATAGATAATATTTTTTTGTATCTAACTTTTAAAAGTGCATGATGATATTTTTCTTATTTCTATAAAAAAAACGTTGACAACGAATGTCCGGTGTATCAGGTTATTATATGGCATACATATTATCAATTACAAAATAACAATGACGACCTAAATATAAATAAAGACATTTTTTCTCGGTAATGAAATCTCGACCTTTATCAGTCAAGAAATTAATGTCGAGTCGGCAAAACAAAATAGTCCATAATATATGAAGTCGAGAAGTGACTTTCGGGATTTTCGTGCATACAGTAAGCGTTTCAGTACCTAGTTAATAAATTAATCGTGTTAATAAGTTAATAGTGCAATCGTTTCTGTCGGGCATAACACTAACATTTCACCAGTACCATAAATCAGATATTTGTCCGCTAAAAGCATCATTACGGTAAATAACCACGATATACTCTGTAAAAACAACCACCTCAACAACTTGTTATAAATTGCACCTAGCTCGTTTTTACCGTTTTCATTGAAGGCATTGATACAGTTAATATCAAAGTTACCACAATGCCATGATGTAAAATAGGAAAGATTACACTGACAATCTCACAGTATGCAACTGGAGATACGAAGACAATTTGAAGCGTCTACTGACATATTCATCAGTTGGCTGACACGTTTATCAAACCCAAACGTACCTACTAAGGCACAGCTGGAAGAGAGAAAGCACGTGAAAGAAGAATACGCTAACTACGCCGAGAAATTTTAGATCAGCGAAAACAGAATTAACAAAACCAGATAGGTAAACAAACTCTAATTGCCGCTAAAACTCAAGACTACAGTTATAATAATATATTATACAAGCAATCGAATCGAGTTAAGTACCTATGACACCCAAATAAACAATAGAAAAAGATGAAACCGAAGAAGACTCAATAACCAAAGTACGTACATATTAATATTCGTCGTTCACGTCTGAACCATTCACAACACAAAAATGTTATCAACAACAAAAAAGCAAATAAAAATTCGAACACCCACAAGAATAACGAGTTCTCAAATACATACAACAAAAAATACATCCCTGTCGAATAAAAAGTTACACATTTAAGTAATCTAGTCAACCTATATCAAATTTAAGAATAATCATAATCCAGTGTAACGGTCACATAATATAAAATATATTACTTTGAAGAAATATGGTGCCTACTTACCTTTTGAAATAAGAGATGTTAAAAATGTTGCATAAGCTCTCCTGAGCATTTGAACGGCTGCTATGGCTTCGGAAATCCTCTCGGTAATGCGATAAGGCAAGGCGAATGACTGAAGAAGCCGGCAAAGTTGATACTATGTTAGCATTAATAGGGAAGTAAGTAGGTAAAATATAATGATCACGCATAGTCCTGACGTAGAAGGAAATCTCCACGTGTGCCTACTTATACTAATCTTACCGTTATCTATTTCGCGTGGCATTAATACGCCACTAAATAATATTAGCATGTGAGCTTTTCAAGCTCCCGTCGCAGGTAACAGGAAAAGGAGATACCACTAAGTAGTAGATACATATGGATTCCCAAATCATTATCACTTGTTACTAATTGGAACTAAGTAATTACGAGTACTGCGGCAACATCACGGTCAACTTAGTTATTTACTGGCGGGTGTAGGTTTGTCCATTTCATTATTTTTCATATCTTATTGTTTTATGACGCCCACTGTGGACTGACGCCAGACCCGGGTGTGTGTAATAATTAATACGAATCATATTTATTTTTCAGATGGTGAAATTGCACGAAGCTGATCATTCCAACCCCGAACTAGCCGCTCTATACCGAGAGATGGCGGTGGCTGAAGCGGCCATTTTATCAGGTTCAAAATAAAGTCTTGCGTTTTCATTGTGAGGGCCGGACGTCAAATCAACAATATATGCACACGATATTAATATATTTACATGCATAAATCATATTAATAAAGAGAAGTTTTCTACCGCAAAAGTTTTTCGCAAAAGATTAAACGTTCGAATCCATACACTAAAACTGTGTTTTATTAAGAACGCTAAGGCGGCATATAAATTTACGGTTTGGGTGTTTTATCCATATAAAACATACAGCTTGTTATATCAATACGTCATATGGCTTCTAGAAAATATATCTATATTGCATGACAACTTCTGCAGTTTTATTTCCATCACACAAATAATAATGCGCTTTAAAATGTTGAATGTTTAATATCCTCGTGAATAAAAAAAAAAACATTTGTAAAAAATGTTTTTCATTACTTATAAAATATTACACCTACTTATCACGTCACGTACAAATTTCTTGATGAATTTGAACTCTCATTATTGTCATAAGTCGTTACCTATAATGATGCAAAGAATGCTAATGTCCGTATGGAATATTAGCCATCAATCAAATCAACATTAGACAAAGAATAATATTAGTGAAGAGTGGTTGATATGAGGTGAAAAACATCATCATCATTATTGATTACGTCTTATCAATATACAAAACCGGTAGGAAGAAGGCAAATAGGCGCGCGCATGCAACACCAAATAAAATAAAAATACTATTTCATAATGACGAAATCTCACATTACACTGCAGGGCAGGCATTACACACTGCAATCAATTAAGTATTCGGCAACACGGGTGATAACGTTCAACAACAAATGCAGGTCGGAGGGAAACGACCACAACGTATCGTTAGGCATCCACCGCCGTTGTTTGCTCAATGAGTAATGACACCAAGTCATACGTTTACGAACGTGGCATTAAACTTGTGACTTATGAGTATAAACGAAAAGTCGACGTGTGTACACATAAACCACCATAGGGTATAAGAAGATAATGATTTAACAGTATATGTTCTTAACCATTCACTCTTATTAGGACCATAACTTCCGTGCATCGAGAAATTTAAAACATATGATTGTTTATATAGATATGGTATTTGAAACCATCGATGGGCGGGCTGAACTATGACGATTCTATGCATTAAAATGTATTTAATATCAAAGTATGCGAGCGAAAGTCAATTACTTAGAGTGGTATCTATTGAACGGCGAATACTACCTACGTTTAGCCTGGCTCCGAATTCTTTTTGTAAGTAAGTATAAAAAAAATGTTCCAGTATTCATACAATTTGCAAGATGTGGGTTGCTGAAACCGTAAACGTAAATTAAGACTAATAATTGCGAAACGTTGATCTGACTTGATACCCAAAGACGGAGCCCACCTCAATTACTTACTTGTAAATTCAAAGTGTATGATAGAGGGAAAATTTTCATATCACATACATACATACTGTTTAGGCCGCGGGCACGACGGATGTCGCGGCAACAAAGCGACAGCGACAAAACGATGGAAACGGAGATGCAAAATAGCTTTATATAGGTGAGTGAGCAAGCTGTTGTGAGAACGTGTTTGCGACCTGCTGAACTTGCTTATTTGGTCACTCACTTATTTATAGCTATTTGGCATCGCTGTTACAATCATTTTGGCGCCGTCGATTTGCTATCGTGTCCGCGGCCTTATTCTAAAGATTTTTCGGAGGAAAAAGAATATCAGTGGTGGAAGAAACATTTTTTAAGAGACTTAAATAACTATCATATCGTCCGGCGGAATCAATTATAAAACACTTACATTACCAATTATTGTCTCCCAGTAGCGTAGTTGATAGCGTGCGCACCTAGAAATGCGGAGAATGCGGGTTCAATTCCTCGTTTGTTGGATTTTTAAAATACAGGACTGGATGCCCATTGGATTGAGCAATTGTCTAATAAACAATTCTCGTGAAAAATAATCTGTCAAGACGTCTTCCAATTGCGGAGATCTATATACTCCACTTTCGGAGTGAATATCTTCACTCTGTGTGAATGATATATAAAAAAAAAATCCAAATCTTTTATTAATATTTGCATACCGCACTTCTATCGGATCGATCATGATAAGAATTCCAGACAGTCTGCATATTATTTACCTGGAAGACAAAGAAAAAAATGTAATTAGTAAGGTAGGGTAAACTATACAGTAATCAGCCATTTAAAAACATGGATTGCTTTGATAAATCAGAACAGGCTTATTTATGTTGTGTAATTGAAACGAATTTTGTTTTTGTATTCAATAACCATGTGCATTTTTCTACGTTTAAAAAAAAAAAAAAAAAATCTCTAAAATATACACTGGTGGGCCACCCTATACAGTGATCGGCCACTTGCTTTTATGTGAAACAGCAACTTGTATAACGTGAGATGCATCGTCATACGTATGCTACAGAAACGGAGGGATAGGACGGAGGTCGAGTTTTATGACGCATGAGACCATAGATATAAGATAACAATATCTCTATTGTTATGGTGATGAATTATTGGTCTTTGTGATCAGTTAAAATAAAACTAAATTTGTGATCTCTATCTAACTATTGAACTTTGGAGAATTGTCTCACATTTACAAATTTGATATATCATGTATATCTTTCCAACAGGGGTGTTTGCATATAATATATATATATTTATTATATCCATCGCATTCTCTAAATAGTGGACCATACAATCAATTAGATGCTTGTAATACTATATTTTTTATAAAGAAAACATTCAACAATAATACATATTTTGAAATATATATATTTAAGCAAAAATGTTTTTTCTACAAATACACAAAATTTTAAATATAGATACAGCCTATTAAGCTGAATATTAAATATGTAAGCCTCTCATGCAACCGACGTTACTATTTGGGTACTATCCTTTATAATTTTGGCATACTTAATGTTTAATATTTTAATTATTTGATATTCTTAGTTCTGAGAAACGTGGCAAAATAAAATGTTATTTTCTGCTAGTACAATGATCGGACAAGTTACAAATTCAGTGATCGGCCAGGTGACCAACGACTGTATGGAATAAATGTAAAACATGTTTAAAAACACCACGTATTCAAAACCGCATTATTTAGTATTTGGTAAAAAATATTTTATCGTGCTCGGCCATCCATCCATCGTGTACAATTGCCACAAATATTCAGTGAAGTGAACGGCAATTCCATTATCTGTGAGATATACATATAAACTTGCCTTCATAGGAACAAAACAATACATTTTGAATATCTGCAAGGCATGATATTAACAAAAAGTTAGCCTAAGAGCAGGCTAAATGAAAACGTGCGACCTGCTCAACTAAAACGACTATTCGAAACTCCGTGTTATCACATATGAAAAAATATAGCGGTAGATCTAAAGAATATACTGTTGCGAATGATATTTAATTACAACAAATCACAATTAAGGATTATAAATATCTATTTTTGTTTTTGTTTTAATGCCAAGTGGCCCATCACTGGCGGGTGGCCGATAACTATACAGTTTATCCAAACGGCAAATTATTGTCACCGCCATGGGCGTATATTGGTAAAAGCCTTTTATGGCAAATGAGGTATAGTAAAAGTAAAATAAAACAAAATGTAAAGCATGGAACTTAGAGAAAGAAGACATAAGAAATTCATTGATTTTTTAACATAATTCAAGAAATCGAAAATGGACGATATTGCGTTTTCCCAAAAAGCAGGAAAGATATAAGTGAAGCTTTGTTCCATAGAGGCGATCATTGTCGCCTACTAACCAGGGACATATATATTTCCTGTGAAATTCTTGACCAATCCACAGTCGACACAAAAAAAATCATACTTAGAAAGACATAAAACTAATAAAAATCGAAGTGTTCTGGCCAATGAACTGGCGAACTAGCGTCATCGCTACGTCACAGAAACGAAACATACAGTCCAGGGGTTGAACACCTATTGTGCAACTTGATAAATACTCTATGTTCAAAACCTGAATGGCAATAATTACAATTATGTTATTTCATTATTTCACCGTTGAGATTTTCAATTCATTTTATAGCAATATTGAAATATGCATCAAATCAAGACTCCCGTAATGCATAGAGCCACAAACATTTTAATCCTTTCAAATAATAAAACAGTGTTCCTTGTCACAATCAGTCAGTGATACGCCGCGGTTGAAAGACGCCCTTATACAAAAAGATTAGTGAACTACATGTTTAACATAATATTTTCTCTGATTTATAACTGTTTTTTTTTTTACTTTGTGGGAATTTTCTTAATACTTTATAATATACTTTTTTGAGTATCGAAATATATTGCAAATAAAATATACTGGCGAATTAATTTAATTTTTCTCAGAAAAAACGACCGTCACATTTAGGGGCGCTTGTGCGGTGCACAATCTGCACAACAGCACTGCTCGGCCCCGTTCCTAGTATTGCATAAATCGGAAAATCAAATGCTTATAATGGTTTCAGACACCATTCTCTCCTCTGCCGATGTCAAAATCACGACCAGTCGTCGAATACACACTCATATGGCCGGAGCACACGAATATCATAACGACACATCTCACACGCAGCTCGCCGTACGATTGCAAACCGTTCGTGACACTGCAGGAAATGCCAAGGTCGCCTGCTAGGTGAAGTAACTCATTACTGAACACGTTATTTTGCACTCGCGTATCGGAGTAATTTTATTCGTTTGATTTTGTCAGTGGCTCTTGAAATCAGAACGAGATTTTTTTTCTCACGTGAGGCTGGCTACACATGGAAACAAATGTGTTAAATTATCGCATATTATATTTTTAATATATGATAGAAGGTACATGACGAAGTCTTATAAAAGTCCCACATTAAATTTTACTATGGGGTACAACCGTGCATAGAACTAATACCAGAAATAGCCACGATATTAGTAATACATTTAATTGTCGCACTGAAACTGCATGCATGCAAAAACGACGATTGACAAATCAAACTTCAATAATTTAAATTATAAATTGGTTATGGAAAGTAAATTTCTATCAAGTTATCGCAGCACCTATTAACCGGTAACCAGACAACTACAACTGCGTACAAGATTTAAATTAATCAAATTAAAGATTTATTCAAAATTTATGAAGTAATTATACGGGTCAACAATCGGACACACTCCTCAAATTATCTATTGCGATGTCGACGTTTGATTGTGTGGAGCAGTTAGTTATCAAATAGACAAGTAGCCCTGTTTTATAAGGTATACATTACCCAGAAATACTTCCATCCGGTTTTTAAAAAAAACTGCAAATAATAATAAAATGGAGACTACAGCCGTCTCAATCAACGGACTTGAGTTCAATGCCGCGCGTCTGGAGAACCAGTGAAAGACGAGGTCGAGATACTGCGCCAAGGCGACACCAAAAATCAAATAACTACTCGCTTAGGTTACAATTAAAACATAAATAGATAGTTAAAACCATTAACTAAACTAGTTTTCGCCATGAAAGATAGAACTGGTGCGACGACATTTAATAACATTGACAAAAAAGCGAGGTGATCATAATAAGGCAAACATATTCGATCAGTTTTGATTACATGATTAATGCACAGGACTAAAATAAATTGTATAATTAAAATAAAATATATAATAAATATTAGAAAGCAGTCCGCAGACACCGCACGTAAAGGACTAGAGACATATAATTCGTTGTAAGCTAATTAATTCGCAAAAGCGCACATCATGTATTTATACAAAAAAGCGATGGCAAGTATATAATAAAAAAAAATTCGCCCGCCTTCCCTATATTGTACTAAACTTGAACTGAACTCGACTAAATAATTGAAATCTTTATTTCTTTTACGATAATTGGATTTTTAAAGAATGGCAGCTGTTGCTCGCTCGCCGAGCAGAACGAAACAATCTGGAGCGATCCAGAATGGACTCTTGTTTTAAAAAAGTAATAACGGTGGAAAATTAAATTACGGAAGTAATAGGCTGTAAAATTAACAACATATATGTATGCAATCGATATATAAGTATTTATGGAGATATACAGTGTACGCCCTATTTTTTTTCCACAGAAGCTGTCGATTCTATCGAGATTTTAGCACGTCAAATGATTCGGGCCAATAAATGTAATAAAATATGTATACGAAAACCAATTCTGTAAAATTACGAGATGGTAATCACTACATACAATATCCACATAAGTACCGTCTATCCGAGGTATTATAACGTATATTTTACACCGTATCAATTCAGTCTTATCTTGTGTGTGTTAGTGAGAGTCCAACAGAGAAAATACCGATAAATTATAGTTCATGTTATAGAAAGAATTGTATTTACATCCAACAAAGTGACCACTTCATGGGTGTGAATTTCGAAGCATTTCAACGCATTTATAAAACGTTCGTCAAACTGCAAAAAATAGTGATCATTTAGAACAATTGGACGCTCATATGATCGATGGTCTCAAATCTTGTGTTTGGATGGATACATTACCAAACATAGTACACTCGCCCTGAGCCCAACCCGAGGATTCACCTTGACCCAAGTAAATGTATCATATTTCGCTAATGGAAAAGTGTAACTTCTGTGCTAAATTGTATCTCAATCCATGGAAGCTTAACGAAGAGGTGGTCCAGATAGATATACGTATAATATATTATATGTCTAATTTACATAAATTAATGGTCTTCATTGAAATACACAGTAAGTTGGTATCCCGTCTTAAATATATTAATATAATATGATAGAACCTAAAATAGATACGCCCTTGAGAATTCGTCCTTACATATCGTATGTTATCAATAATAAGTATTTATAACCAGATTGGTTTTAGTCAATATACGATAGTCCTAATACTAATCGTTCAGCATGACAAAAATATCAATTCTATTAAAAGACGCAGCAATTTTAACAACAATTTCATAACTTGAGAAGGCAGTGAATATTTTTTCAGTCCTTAAATGAAAGTTGATATACTCGTAGGCGTCTTTATATAGTGAGTGTTTATTGAAGAAATAATTTTCCCAACATCCACTAAATTAAAAACAATATTCACAAACAGGCCCTTGAACAAATATTGTTATACGTAGATGAAGCACCGCCCACGCCGAGTTTGAAAGCACATGCAAAGAGAGAAAAGAGGGGAAACGTTTTACTAGATTGCTTATTAAAAATATTCAAATGCTGGACGTTTAAAGTAAGTAGGCATTTTGCATTAAAATGGCGCAGTAAAAGAACAAAACTGACACCTGGGAACAAAAACATGGATATCAGCGGTTATTATTCCTGAATTAAAGCACACAAGTACACAACGCTGCACAAATAGACACTTAGTTAGGTACGAGGAAAGTTTGCTTGTGTTAAAATTGCCTACATGATAATATATTTCTAGTGGAAAAACGAAAAATATATATAAGTATATATTTGCACGACATTGTACTTCGATCGTTCAAATTATTGATATGCTTCTAGAATATTAAGACAATACAGTTACTCATTCACTTGCATTTCAAGAGTGCTTTATGCATTGGGAGGGATTTTGATGAGCGATGAATAAATAAAAGCTTATAAAAAAGATTTTGGAGAATTTGGAAAATACGTTTTTGAAGCACGAACAAAGCAGCCTCATTCACGACTGTTCTAAATATATTATTGCCTACAGTAATACTACCGATGATTCGGGAGTATGAAAGGAAATCGTAAAAGAGATGATGAATAATTTGTTGTATTTGAATTTCGATTATGTTTTTGTATGCATAAATCGCTTAAAATTCTACCACGCAATACATCCCGGTTGGTTCAGCTTATACTATTGTTGAATAGAAAAATTACCTATACATTGGACGTATTCTCGATCTCAGATGGTGCTAAGCGTTTCGAATCGATCCAAAGAGGCAATGCGGTCGCTGAGATGAACCAAAGGACGTTGTCCTCGCAGGTAGGCGATCAGTTCAGTCCGAACACAAGAAGAGCAGCAACAAGCGACGCCTGTGCAACAGGTATAATAAAAGAGACGGCGGGTGTCACGGTATGCCGGGTAAGTAGGTATAACGCGATAGGATAGGTCAACGAGACTCACAATACATTCAAAGATTGATGGTGCGTCTAGGTACATAGTGTTGTAGTTTTAAAATGAGAACTTAAGTTTACAAGGAGTTTAAGTTTAATATGGCGACCACTCTTTTCGACAGTTTATAGCTATAAACAAACATAATATAAATATATATAATACCACATCTTGGTTGCCTATTGGAGGGAAGTAAACGATGGCGAACCTAGAGATGCAGCGAATATTTTTATATTAATAGCTCTCGGTGCGAATATTTATCGCGGATTCATTTTATCGACAAATTCTTGCTGAGAATTAAATTCGTATCCAGAAATACAAATTCATTTTACAACTTTAATAAAATACACATTCTTCATACAATTGTTAAAAATCAAAGGATTCGTAAAAATGTATTGTATCATTAACGTATTAAAAAATTATCACGCCTGCTGTAAAATATTAATGTATGGTTGACATACATAAACGACCCAACCAACACTTTTTGAAATAGCTGCACCAACTAAACTGGACGTTTACCAGGAATTATAATTTAGGTGAACTCCATCCAGTACGTTATATGAATAATCATTGGTATCCGTTCGTTTTTGAACTTTCCGACTGAAATATTCCTTGAAATAAATTAAAATGTAAATATAAGCACAAGCCTGCAACAAAGCGCAATATTACTTTATGCAGATGATATAAATTCCAACTCAGCAAATTTTACGCCCGGGCAGTAAATAAATTCTCAATCGGCCTATGGAAGAAGCACTTATTCTCAAATTGGCAACTTAGTTATTATTCATTATCAAGCTCCCTCTTTACCTGCAAACACTTTGCCGCAATTTTTTTTTCAAAATTGAATCAATTCTAAAACCCATCCAGACATCTAACTTTTACAGCGTCGCAATGATTACACATATTTTTCCATCAATATCAATTTTGAAAAGAGCTATGGTAAAAGCCTATTGCATTTAGTAAGCTATTCCAGCCTCTGGAGACACTATCCTCGAGAATTCTTATTTGTGTGCATATATGAACATACACACATATGCAGAGCTCGTCTTCATTTTGACCAATATGCGTAATTAAGGTATACACTCAAATCGGTTTTTCTGTGGGGGATAGATAGGGGCCGCATAAAAGAAAACGCACAAAAAGATGGCGCATACAAATAAGTTCGACTGTACATTATTATCCAGTTCCATGATTATGTTATCAAGACTTATACTCATGCAAGGAGGCCGACTAATAGCCAATGGAACGTATTTTTTGGACCAGTGGTTCCCAAAGTGTTCCTACAGATCCCCAGTTAGGACTCAGGGGGTCAGTAGGAACTAAAATTATTTTGGGAGTGCGTGAACAACGTCAGCGTGTCCGCGAAAAGTATACATGCGCGAGCTAAAAAAATAAGCAATCACAATACCGTGAACTAACTTGACTCATTTTTTTCCATCTTTCAGAATTATATTTTTTCGGGGGCTGCGGATTATTATTATCTTATTTAGGGGTCCGTGTCATGAAAGTTTGATAGTCACTGATTTGGACAGAACATGTACTCCCACCAAATTAGTCCTCACCTCTTCAAACACCTCTTTTTGTCGCTAATGCCATAAAGTACATTTTAAATGTAAGTATAGTACTTCGCCCTATATTATATTATTTTACCTCAAAATTAAAAATAATTTCTCATTTGGCCTACAACTAATAATTAACATTATACTATTGTATGTTATACATAAGCTAGATTGATGAAGCGATAAGAATCTAACATTGATTATTATTGTACAAACAGTCATGAGTCAATCATTCCTTCCACGAAACTACTATATTACATAAATATTTTCAAAATGTTGAGTTTATATGTATAATATATTATATCAACCGGCTATTTTAATATATTCAGTAAGTAACAATAATTTTAAATGAATACATATTAAAAATGAAAAAAAAAAACATTTTTAGTACCTTCAATTTTAATGTTAAAATAAAACAAGTGAGTGTTGAAAACTTGAGAAGCACGTTTTGAAATACAATAATATTATGGATGCCTGCCAATACAAACAAGCAAACAAAAAAAATCAAATAGACTAAGACCATTCGATCGGTTCATCTATTTATGCGATAGAAACGTTGATCGATGCTCACTGTAAACAGCCATACTTACATTAGTACACGATATATCTAAGAAAAGCAAATAAAATATGAATTTGTAAAACCAGTTTGCCGCCTATAATTACTTTCATTTATATTCGGGTGGTCGACCAACAATAAAAATTTCCATCACAATTAATACATTAACGTAGCACGTTTGGATACCACGACAAAATCAGTATCATAAGATCGATTGACACTTAGCAAAGTATCGATCAGTAGTATTTCCAGGATGTGTTGGATAGTAAAAGTAAATCCTCGCATTGTACAAATACAGACTTCGTTGGCACCGGATGTAATCGTGCAGCATATGAACAAAAACACATGGGCTCCCTTGTAATAAGACACTGGCATGTTTCTGCAATATGTGTATTATAGTATGTTCTGGTTGAGATAGATAGGTCTATCGCGAATAACCGTGGCATACATCTGTCAAATCTGAAAAAAGATACTGCCAAACAAACATTGAAATATAATTTCGTCTTGTCAGACATCTACAAAATGTTGCGAAACAAACTAATCCATACGCATTCATGCCATAGACTTATTTCTACCGCTGCGGTTGATTCTGCGACATCAGTATACGACTGGACCCATTAATATTTAAAATAAAATATATTTTAAGCGAAATGTATAGTAATTATCTGTTACGAGTCCATAACCAAGAAAAAACCAATAACGCACGAGGCTCGAACACAGCGAATAATCAAAATTCAAGAACAAGGCCGCAGTTATCGTGACATTGCCTACTGCCAGGAATACTTAGTTTGCAAAATAGGTACATATTGCATGCCTCCGTCCTGGTGTGGTATGTCGCATTAAAATACGGAAAACCAACTTAACTGTGAAACGCATTGTGCTTACATCTAATTATTCCGTTGCATTTTCTCTGCTAAGTCAATACAGCAATTAATAACGATGCGGTGGTCACATGATAAACGTACCGTATTCGCTTTCACCTAACTCCCGACCTGGTTCAATGCAATAACTCTTTTCCTTCTACGCGTAGATAACAATATAATTATTATTATTACACTATCGTCTTGTTTATAATCGCTTCACGCCTTGCCGGCTTTATACGTACACAACGACGTAGACTTTATAGTAGACATAAAAAATTACAATTAATTTACAAAACGTATAATATGGACGTTGTAATAAATTGTACAACAAGAGGAAGTGTGCCTGCAGTATTTTTAAATTACGTGTAGCATCGTTATTCGGATTCATAAATGACAAATGATGAAATACTAAGTAGCCGGTAGACGAGCAACTGTTAATTCAGAATACTGTGATATTTATAATAAGAAAACATAATGGTATTAGCTAGTATTTAAAAAATTCATCCCAACTGTCATGTATTAGATACAAATAAGACTATGATAACTGCATATTTGACATGTTTTATTTGAATGCATTTACGATTTTTATTTTAAATATTTCTTATTGAACATAAAGTATAATATATAAATCTACCCATACTATAAATATACACGTAAATTCAATTTATATACCATAATTATGTGTTCATTTGCCCCGTGAGTTTATTTGTCTAGTTACCGTTAACCATGTCTGCTACGAAATAGAAGTTTATGAAGCTACACAATGTGAAGAGCTATCCGACAAAAATTGGTTATCAGTCAATTCCTCAACCAACAGCAATATATGCAGCAAAAAAGTCATCACCAAACATGCTGGTTATGCTTGCCATATTCGATAAATATACTTTATTTGTTCAATGCGTACAATAAAATAGACGAGATATTCAGCAATTTTATTTCGTTTTCCATTTCTCGCATTAATCACAGATATACTTTGGAATGATCTAACAATTAAAAACATGATTCAACATAAACTCAATTAGGAATCATTGGATTCCAGAAACGTTTTTCCGTAAATGATTGCTCGTATTTGAACGTCAACGGCATTTGAAAGTCAAAGAATTCATGATGTATACGAAAAAATCACTATAGTATAATTTAAATATACGTGCACCATCACACTACAGCGAAAACATTTTTTGCAGGAAGGCAATACCCACTCTGTGTTCAGTGATATTACTATGCTAATCATATGATTGCCATCTGTAGTAAGGCGCTCCAAACACTAGGTTTCGTTTTGCGTACGTCAAGGATCTTTT
>JAGVSQ010001395.1:0-29658 GCA_022683975.1 Rhyacophila evoluta | reverse complement strand
GAATTTAAAATCAATTTCCATCAAGCACCATCAGTCGAAAATATTAATTATCATAGATTTGTTAAATTGTTAAGAAGGGCCAAAGGCCTCGAAAAATTAATATTCGGACATTAAAATATAATTTATTCAATGAAAGTTCATTTCGTTTTCTTCAATGTCCCAATATTTTTTTTTATGATTTTCTGGTCTTCCTAAACAATTAAACAAATTTATGATACGTGTGTCAATTTAAGGCGGTCGATAACATAATAATTAAATTTTAACGAATCAATACATTTAATCTTTTTTCGCGCATATTCCTGAATAAAGTATTAAGTTGCAATAGCTGCTATTTATTTTGATAGACATGTACTGCATTGCTAATTTATCAAAAGCAGGATGCATAAAACCCATATTATGAAGTATTTCGTATTTTCTGTTCCATTATAAATTGTATGCTACTCAGAATTGTTAACTAGACTAGCCACGTTTCATAAAAAAAGTATTTTGGGCATTAAGGTTTCGATACGGTGACCTTTCCGTAATACCTAATCCTTAATGGTTAATACATGTTGCACTATATTTCGTATACACGTTAAACTAATTATTGCCGTTGTTGAATCGCTAAAATTGAAAAAAAAATGGAAATTTAAATATTATATATAAAATATGATCTGTAAAAATACAAGACAAGAAAAACTTAATACAGTGGAATCAATTATTATGTTTTAAATTTTCCTTAATTAAATCTCGACATGCAGTAATTTTAGATTATCGTACATATATTTTTTTTGCAGTGCGTCAATAATTTAATATTTCATATTTTTGTTATTGAAATAATATACTTCAATGATAAGAATTTCCAATCTTGAGCTATTTGCGTTGAATATTATGTATATTGTGATAATTTTTGAAAATCTTAAATAAACAAATGTGTAAAAAATATACACATATCTCGATTTATTTGAAAATTTTATAAGATATTTAAATATTTATATCCATCAATATCAATGGAGTTTTTATAAATATTAATAGACTGGATGACGCTCACATATTTCCTGATACTGCGAGTATTCAAATGAAATTTCATTTAAAAAGTTTTTCGTCTAAATTGAGTTCAATGGCAATGTTGCATTATATAAATTAACCGTATAATCTTCTTATTTGGCGGGACAAAAGTCTTAAATTTTATCATAATTCTACGTATACTATAACCTATTGATTAATGAAAGGTGGTAAGAGAGGAAGAAGATGTGAAAGTCTAGGCGTCAGTGTCTGACACAACTGGGATATAATTAGATAATATTCATTGAGGTGGTCAAGGCTTACCCCGAAGTCGCAGTGATATGACGATGATTTATGAAGTGATGAAGAAAGAATATTATTTATAATGGAAGTGAATGGAATAATAATTCTAATATTATAACATTGCGCTTGGCACTCCAAAGTCTGATAACACAATAAGTACGGATATAATGTGATACATATCATAATTAAGATCATTGTTAATTTTTTTACAGAAAAACGATTATCCGGATTTTTAACATAACTTGTAATGCTGACGTTAAACTACAAACTAGATATAATAGATGTTTTAAAAAGAGATCTTTCGGGAGATATAGTATCTATTTAATATGGCGCGGGCATCTCAATAATTTAGGATGTAAAAAATAACTGAGAAAATGTTACAAAAAACGCCACTTTTATTTCTCAAAAGTATACGTGGTTTAGCGGCTTCGAAAAAGATAGCTGTCTTTAAACGAAAATCAGTAGATACTTGAATTTTTCGCAAAATAACAATCGTCTGAGTATATACTCGTATGCATTTAAATGTATCATGATTATTATCAAATTCATTAAAGAAATATTGACACAATAAATGTGATAGATTTTCCCTTTGTCTCGATTATCCAGATTTTCTGTTATCCGCATCATCTCAATCCCCGTTTAGTTCGTATAATCGAGATTTTACTGTATTTGAACCTTCATAGCGTAGCAGTTACACATTATATTTATTAATGTAATACAATATATTTATGTTAAAGATACTAGCAGCTTTTTTATTGTATAGTTATAATAATATGACCCATCTTCGTATTTGATGAAAACACCGATTAGTTTATGTTGTACATTATAATATTGCTCGGGTACGTATGTCAAGTTGGGTGTTAATCCAACAAAGTATCCGTCCGATGCATTTTTAATTTAGTCAGTGACATAGCAGTTGCTCCAAGCGCATGAATTACAGAGGGCGCAAAAATAGAAAAGACAACATAGAAGTTTTAAAAAACAAGTAAAATTACAAATTTGTAAAGTGCGTACCCGAGACTAAAAAACAAGAAATTATAATTTTGTGATGGAAGTAACATTAAGCGGCACTGTTTTTAAAGAAGGAAGAAACGTTTTTGCCAGAAACAAAGGAGAGCAGCGATTTTGATTTCTCTATGGTGCTGAATATGTAGCTACGCCACTGAATTTAAGTAACTTTTAAAATCAGCAGAAATATTTTTGAGGTTAAAAACTACGTTTACAATTTGCAAAGTACATTTCAAATTAGAAACAATGATAATACTTGTAAAAGTAATTGTAAAGACCCTTCGAACTAATATATTCAATATTTTACCATTATAGGGAATGAGTAATGTGATAGCAATCAGGAGAGAAGACCAGTCAGTATGGGAGCGGAGAGCCCCGTTTGCTCCGGCCAACGTGATGAAGCTGACGAGGCAGAACGTCAGGGTGATTGTCCAGCCATCCAACAGGCGAGCATATCCCATGCAGGTATGTACTTTGCTTGATACTAATTCTGATTTTGGAGAGTCGGATGGTTCAACACTTCACAGAAGTGATCCCTTCACACACCACTAACGTGTTCCGCGTCGGAATCAACCGTCCCACCGGACCTGCGAACCCGAGAGTCAGCATTCATCTTCCGTACACCTCTCGGGGGATTTGGAATAGTTTGCAGGTATCACCTCTGGGTGCCACCTTCTTAGCCGCTTCTTCTTCTACCACGTTTCTTCAGACATATAACTAGGTTACCCCTCCTCCTGAACCCGAGGATATATCTGGCAGATGATTTGATATCACCCCATTATTCTGCCTCAGTGCCACCGGATGCAGGTGTAGCGGACACGATTCATTCTCTCCCTCACAGCGATGTCAAACCTCAATGCATATTATAATATGTATATATTATGAGATTTTAGAAAATCAGTATTTAACGATTATTAAAAATACTAATAGTTATTAAAAATAGTCATACCTTTTGACATGCTACGGATTTTTTATTGAATAGTAGAGTATAGATCATGGCTTAAAAATATAATATCTACTTTGCACACCTAGCGAGGTTATTCATTACTATACATCAAAATAGCTATCGATAATCGCTGATCTAGATCGCCAAGCAATGGAGTAATATTTGGGTCTATCTATCTATCTTCTTATACATATTTACTATGCGCAGTCTTCTGTTGTACTATATTTCAACGTATCTGTCAGGTGTGAGATATATTGAATATCAAATCGTAAACCTAATTAAAAATGACAGAAATCGCTTGTTAAGCTGTTGTTGTATTAGTAATACGAAATAAACAATACGCTCAAGTTGAACGCAGCAGTCGAATTGTAAGAGATCTTGGTCAGATGGAACCGATAGAGAGAATTATACAAACCGCGCGATCCATTTGATCACAACTGGCTGGGAAGAGTAATGGGCGCTCGGTAATTAGGTCCGAGCCTCTCGGCCGCAACATAAAATATCTGAATCCGAAGCGCGCCATTTTGTGTGTAAGCACAGAAACGAATAAATGGTCGAGAGAAGGGTCCATCAATAATTCGCAACGGATTCGAAAGATACCTGCCCGGGTAATTTGCGAAATGGTATCGGTTTGCCCTCTATTTGTGTAGGTCCCAGCTGAAATCTTTCCCCTTTAAAGCGACATCTATTGATTGATTTTTTAGATACCACGGCGTGCGATGTTTCTGTGAAATGCTTTAATTTATTGTGATATTTATTATATTAGTCCTTGTGGTTGTTCAGAACAGGATGCCAATCACATTTTGTATGAATGTCCAATAGTATGTACGGAATAGGAGGAGTTTCTAAATTCGGCCCAACTAGCCGTTGGAGTCATTGAACCATCCGACTTCGTTGTCAAATGCGGGAATTTCATTGCTTTTTAAAAGTTTGCGGCATCATATAGCGAGCCTGGTGATCTCTTCATACACTCACTTGGCCGAATAAGTATTTAATTTTTATTCTATTTATTTTTAACTTCAGTACACTTGAGTGCATGCCAACCTAAGTCATGAAAAAGGCTTCCACCTCGTCAATGTTATTGGTTTTGCTTAAAAAGCTTATTAAATTAATATCATATTGAATAAATAAAGAACAAATTTTAGTCTTGTCGCATTTCAATGTTATGCTTATTTAATGTTTTGATTTTGGTTAAAAATCATTTGTGCCTCCTGTGAAACTTGCTCTGTGTGAGTCACGTCCTTTTTCCTTTCTACAGTCGATATAATACAATGTATGTTGATATATTTCTCTCAAAGACTAGCCGGAGACTAGTATATACTATTGTAATTAAAAACTATAAATTTTACATGTTTTACTACTAAAGTTGAAAAACATCGACTCGATAAAAAAAATTGAGTTAGGAATTTTAACTAATTTAACGCTTTGTATATTTAATTTTAAATAATAAAGTGTTGTTATTTATTAAATATATGTCAAGAGCTTAGATTCAGATATCCAATAAAGTAGTCTACATACTCAATGAATTCTACGAAAAACAAATATATATTGTAACTTATTGGGGAGGTAATCGGATTTAAGCGGAGTATATTTTATATTATAATTTCATTAGACAACCTTGTAAAAAGGATAAGTTTACGAAAATACGCTTTTCCAGGAATATGAAAACCTAAAATCGATATTGACCTGAAACAATAAAGTCTCAAACATTCTAGTCGTAAAACATTAAGTAAATATGACATAATATTTTTTTTTTCATAATTTATCCACGGAGGTATTCTTGTATGATGGTTCGTGCAAAATGTACTTAAAATGTCTTAAGCGTAAATATTTACTCAAAAAACAGACTTATCGATGAAAAATAAAAAAGTTCTGACTGAACTTGTATCGAGAGATAAAAAGTTAAAAGACAAAGAAATACTAAAATCACATTTGCCCTTGATCTCCCGATACCCTATATCTTGTTAGTACTAAATCTTTGTAGCGATAAAAATGTTTTATTTTTTTAAAAGATTCTTTTCACTCTCCCGCGTGGAGGTACAATGTACAGTTGCTTATCTGTTTATGGTTTACATTGATCCAATTTCTCGACTACCAGCGTGCATTTTGTGATGTTGATGATACTTTTAACTGAAACTGCAGACATTATTGAAGCCATTATTCATTCTGGTATACTTTTTACGCGAAACCTCCTTATAATGTCGGACCATGCATCAAATGTTTAATATTTATTTACCCGAATAGGTGGAATCTCAAAATCATTCACATATATTGTTTTACATGAAATCATTTTATTTGAAGCCCTAAAAGTAATTCGGATTATTAATCGATGTTGATGACGATCTAAAAAAAATATGTTATATTGTCTAAATATTTGAGAATCGACATTAAAATATTCCTAAATGTAAATTCCTAAAAAATATGACGAAATCATGCGTACATATAGTTTACTAAAAGTTGTTTTACAAATAAACAATACTGAACTGAAATTTGATTTGTTTTGAGGTATACGAAATATATTTTACTATATTGTAATGTAAACAAATAGTTAGACTTTGAAATTATCGTTAACATCATTATTTTTTGTTTTGTTTAATAAGCTGATACAAGTTTGATTATCAAAAAAAGTGGTAAACGACGTCAGTGCGTGAATGCTTAAATCATAACACATATTGTATACAGCCTGTAGTAAAGAACTTAAAGATATTATGAGTAAAACTCAACTTGAGTATTAATTATGGTATAACACAATCATCATTTATTACAATAGTTCAACGGTCACAATCTGTGATGATTCTTAGAAGCAGGATCTTTTTAGAGATATCAAAATACTCAGGTGAAAATTTTGATTGATCATACAGAAAAAATAAAAACACGCAAGAAAGATGAGTGTGAAAACTGATGAAAACCGGAAATGACTAGTGACTAACAGGAGTATAAACAAATGAAGGAAATCATGTTTCATAATGATCTAATGATGGTTACAGTACATGAGAATATTATATAATAAAATTAAAGTTGTCTGGAAGATTTGATAACCTGAAGCCAATAAATAGAAACGTGTATCGTCGTATTATATTGACGCATGTACTTTATGGGGCGCCAAAGTAGTTTATCTAAGGGCCGGAGCTCGTTATTCGGCAATATTGTGGACCTTTATCAAGTGTTTTTTTCTTTTTTTTTCGTAAAAGCCGGCCCATTAAAATGGATCCTGTCCCGTGTTCACTTACAAATGGGCAAACCGATTTTTTCAGCCGGCCGGGGGTGCGGGTACGTTATTATATGTCTGATATGGAAATTGTCCTTTGAGAGGAGAACGAAACGAAATGGCCCGTAGTTAAACTGCCCGGGGGGAGGGGCGTCTGCCGCTCGTTAAGATAATAAATCTTTGAATAAATGTGTGAGATAAGTATTTTCGGCAATCTTTAAAGAAGTGTTTTATACAAAATGGCGTTTTGCGCCCCGAACGCCGGCGAAGTAATAAAAATAATTAGGTAACTTCATATTGCGATTCGCGAGAAAAGTGAAAAAGAAATTTCACCGTTTTTTTTGCGAATTTAATGTGTTGTGAGAGCTTTGTAAAAAAAACTGCAAATATAAAATTCATAAAAATCGTTCTTCATGGTTTAATTTGAAAAAATAATATTATGACGATTTTGACTGAGACTGACTAAAATGTGACTTATCATGCTTAACTAATGAAAAATGTCCTAAATGCCTATTCTGGTTCGTTATGTAAATTGTAGACTTTCAAAACATTAGATCTAAGGCTTAACGGATTTTAAATCTGTGACTTATAGTTTAAAAGTGTCGCATCTCAACAGTATGTATATTTTTCTGAATTACTGGCGGCTAAGTCGCCATTGAAGTATAGATTCAAAAATATGGTATAAACAAATGGTTTAACCGTTTACGTTTCGAGAAAATCTTAGAATTCTAGCTATAAATAATTCGATTTATAATTATTTTTTAATATATCTTAGCTAGACTTTTATAATGTGATGAAGCATTGCATGTTTAAAAGAAGAATACCGTTGAATAAACACTCATTACCCGAATCTATAATAAACAATGCCACATTAATTGTATCGGTAGAACTTTACTGAGCCTGTGGTGCTGTATGATATTTACGATTCAAGACTTACTTAATACCGCCGAGACTAAACTAATGCTGTCAAGATTGATTAATATATTTGAAAAGTAGAGAATCCATGTTATGTTTATTTTTTCAGAGTTATATAAATGCAGGGGCAGAGATTCAGGAGGATATAAGTGAGGCGAACGTTATTTTTGGAGTGAAGCAGACCCCTGTGGATTTGCTGATCCCCAACAAGACGTATTGTTTCTTTTCGCATACAATCAAGGCGCAAGAGTCCAATATGCCCCTGTTGGACGCCATATTAGAAAAGGTGAGAAAATTTATTGTTTATAATAATGTAATATTTACACGAATGGTTCCTTTTAGTGGGACATATTTATGATTTACTTTTTTTTTTAATTATACACCAATACAAAATAAATAATTAACATGTATAAGTAAGTATTGAAATGTATTTTTATGATTTAAAATGTCAACAGACATTTAGGAAGTTTCTGCTTCAAATGTGATATTGCATGTAGTATGTGGACACTTATTATACAAGGTATAATAATCTTTGTATAAAATTGGTACCGTATTGCGGATTATCCGTGCTAAATGTTGAAATTATAATTTAAGTGAAAACTAGGATTTTTTACGATTTAAAGAAACCCTATGTATGTGAGTGGACGTTTGTATTAATTATATTGCATAAGAAATTTTATAGTGAAGGAAAAATATTAGATTACATCAAACTTAAAAAAAGAAGAAACCATGAATTCTAGAAAGAAATAGAAATTTGGATGGCTACATTTCGTAAGCTATCCAAATCATATTATTCATGTTTTTCGATTATCCGGTTTCCTCCTCCCCAGAATTAGCACGGATAATCGAGAGTATACTTTAGTTCTACGTGGCCCAAATATTATACTAAAACTTCACTAATCCTATTAATAAAAGATAATAGAATTCAAATTATATGTACAAATATAGAATGCTTAACTAGAAAAATAAATGGAAAAATAAAACACTGTTCAAACAAAAAAAAGAAATAGAAATAATGTGCGTATGCGTGTGCTTTAAAAGTGGACACGGTGATATATTGTGGTATTTATAAATGATGGCAGTTTTATCAATTACCAATATATATATATACGATTATATGGCTACAGTGTTAATTATCAACGCCGTCGATATTGACGATTTCATGGCGTCGAAAAGGACCGAGACGGTTCGCAACTCGTTAGTGAAAACGGCGATGAGTTTTATTGCAAATTTATCGTCTCTCGTAAAGTTTATGTTGCATCCAAGATGCACAATCTAATCAGACGCTCCATAAAAGAAATTAACCAACATAAAAAGTAGATTTATTCCATGGAATGCTGGCCCTATATAACTTAGTTTGGCGAAAGTAAAGAGAAATTAAATTTGGCCCGAAATGAGCGATGAGCTATTTGAAACACTATTATCTTCTATCGGCTATCGAGAGTCTACTTAAATCATACACGAGTGCAAAGAACAATACTTTATCGGAGATTTTGAATTTTTATTTAATTGATGATTTTAAATATTATTTCTTCCGGAAAATAATTTGTCGACACTTTTGTAAATTAATTTTTTTTATATATTTAAATTACACATTCACTTGAGCAATAAAAATTTAATATGTTTTTACCAAAGATTTTACATTTTATTTAATAATTAATATATGAGCATAATTTTATTAAAAAAATATATTGATCAAACATATTAAAAATCTGCAACATTGGGATATATTAAATAATTAATAGTGGAAATTAAATCCTCACTGAGATGTTCATAAAAGTTTTTAAAGATATAGTTTTTTTGTCTGGTTTTTTTTTGATACGATATGGACCATTCAATATTTACTATTCATTCATACATACGTATATATTATATTTATAGTTAAAATCGATTAATCAGATCATGAATTAAACATATTTATATGTATACTGAAAAGATTTTTTATATAATTTCTGATTCACTTCTGATTACATCGCTGAAGAGTAGTTTTAATATGTTTCTTTCAATTACTAAAATTATAATCAAGTTTATTAAATATTTATACATATTTTATTTAACGTTTAGTTATGTGGCTTAAAATTTGTATTTCTTAATTGTCTAGAAAATTAGGCTAATAGATTACGAGAAGCTGATGGATCCCTCTGGGAATCGAGTGGTGGCCTTTGGAAAGTATGCTGGAGTAGCAGGAATGGTAAACATCCTCCATGGTATGGGATTACGATTACTGGCTCTTGGACATCATACGCCGTTCATGGTAAGTAAAGCTGATGATAACTATGAATATACGAAATACATTTAAGAAAATCATGATTTAAGTTTTTATTATAGAAATACAGACAGAAAATATAGTGAATTCATAAATATAATATCATAACCCGCCTTATTTCAGCATATTGGACCGGCCCATAATTACCGGAACTCCATGATGGCGAGACAGGCGATCCGAGACGCGGGCTACGAAATATCCTTAGGTTAGTCCACGAGCTATTACGAAAAATATATTGTCATTGTTTTCAAACTATTTCAAGAATTGAGTTAAGTTTTGAAGGGTTCAGCATCAGTTAGCACTGTTAGTAAGGGTGGACTATTATTGTTTGATGAAGAGTGTTGAAGCAGGGATTCACAGTCGAGGGTATGTGATACTTGACCGTATTAATGAACGAATGAACGATCTCTGGGACAGACACATTTTTTTATACGAAAGACTCATTTGTAAAAAGCAGTTATTTAGTTTATTATAAATATAGGATTAATAAAAATTAGATGAACAGTAGTGATTTTTTTGTGCATATGAAATAAAAATTATCACAAATAAAAGAGCTAAAAAAATGAGAGTTTAATGATATTGATTTTTCATTTAATTGTTGAAATTGCATACAAATACGACGTATTATAATTCGGGTAAACAGGTGTTGTCGGTAATCTGATAAAAGTGTGATAAGCTGTATAGCTTTCAAAAACAATCGGACCATAGATACATGATAAACTGTAATTGTTCAAATGTGATACTTCAAAAATATATTAATTAAAAGTTAATTCACAATAATAGGCCTTTATATGCATAAAACTTGCTCGTAAATTATTCATTTCACGACAATAAAAATTAACGATTGTTTATAAATGATGAGTACTTGAAAAAACATGGAAATATCGTAAACGTCACGCGCAATAGAATTGGAGGCGATAAACAGAAACAATATTTTCACTCAATCGACGAGACTTGTCACTGTTTGGCAATAAAAAATAGTTTACACCGGGAATTTTGTAAATATAGCAGTGTTTTAAAACGTTTTGAATGGCGAAATTATCCATTAATGAAAATGTTGTCGATTTGTTGGATTTTCTCCCTAGGCACACAGATTGACCAGATCGGTACGACCATCTGGCAACTACGACGTCGTTGGAAGCCAGAGGACAACTTTTCTCAATTATTATTACTCCGGTCGAGCTTTCTCAACAAAACTAATAACAACTATTTGCGGATGGTTAGTTAGGTCGGAAATAGTTTAATCCAATCAGCAATATCCGGTGAATTGATTTTAAAAATGCTTCCCACATTTCCTTCGGGGTCGTAGGAATGCTCTAGTACATATTGTGATACGCGTCAGACAGAGTTCTATGAAGTGTACTATTATAGTTAAATGATTGATTAATTCAGTCAACATTCAAAAAAAAATTGAGTTTCGCATTGTGTTGCTTGTGACTGTTTTGTATGACTAATTTATGGCTCGGTTTTATAAGTTACCACAATCATGTTGAGTTTAATTTTTATGACACGTGCTGTCAAGTTTCACGTGTCGTAAAAATAAATATAATACGCGACTTGATGATAAATTAGGCTATAATCATCATTTATACTATGTTGAAAGTTCACCTACATAATTTTATTGTTTGAAGATAAAATTCATGCATTATTAACAAGAAATTCACGAAAATATAAAAAAAACGATGTAAATACATTTTATAAATGAACGAAATTTTTGGTTGGAGTAAAGCTAGGGTGACCATAGTTTTGGTAGCGAGATTGTGGACAAAAAAGGGGATTATAATGCGCAAATAATATATATTAAAAGCGATATCAATAAATGAAAAATTACGAAGAGTTAAAAATAAACATCACCACTTTGCAGAAATATTCGATTAGTGAGATTAATTATTATAAGATAAAATTTGAAACTTGGTTACAAAAAACTCATTTGTTGCTAGATAATTTTTATATCTTTATAATATGCAATTTACTATTAAAAATAAATATAGAACATTTGTAAGTCCCGTATTTCTCATCAAAAAATTCGGGGATAGACTGTTGAAATACAAAAGTGTTCCCGGAAAAACGCAAATGATGGTCACCGTAGAAATAATGGATGTTTGAAGTGCATTGTATAAATTTTTGATTTTAAATGATATTTAAGATTTCAATGTGAATTTATTGAAATAATTTAAATATTCATAGTTGAAGTTATCCGTTTTGAGTTAAACGGGTCTGTTTCGAGTTTCCGTTTCGAGTTTTTGAATGTCTGTGATATTATATTAAATATTTATCGATAAAACCAAATAATATCTTCAGTATAATATGGTAATAGTAATGGGTAATAAAAAGAAGTAATTTAGGCCACAATTAATTAGAATTTGGATAAATTATTAAGCTTCTAAACAGATTAAGGATTGAAAATAAACTTTTACAAACTATTAAAAGCAGATTTATTTGTATGGATGTGAAACATTTTCAATCTATACTTAACAGAAAATTTAGATAAAGTATTATAATTTGGCGTGTCGAACGATAATGTTGTGAAAGTTTGTGTATTAAAATACATGTGTGCACGATATTATCAAATTTGGGTTAAAATTATTCATAATAATAATGTCATCAAATATTATAATGATCGTTGTACAATGCTCTGTTTCAGGAATGATGCCAAAATCCATTGGGCCGCTGACGTATATTTTCACCGGCTCTGGCAATGTGTCGCAGGTAACTAAATACGGCCCTGGATTTATTATTTTAACTAAAATATATATGCGAGACATACTTGATCGATTATGCATATACTAGTTGATGTTTGATTAAATATATAATATATTACATTTTTTATACCATGTCTGCTTCGAAAGTGGATTTCCGCGATGTGAAGACTATCTTGAAAGATTATGTTTCACGAGGATTGGTTGTCAGACAATTGTAACACAATGGGCATTCAGTCTAGTATTTTTAATTCCACGTTCCCTGGAAGCGAGGCATGCACACTAACCTCTGAGGTAAATGGGAGCGTTTTCACATTAAGGAGATCCATGTGCTCCATTTTATGGAATGGATATTTTCCCACGGTAAAAATGTATAAGCTCTACATTTGGAGCGGAGATGGCAAACGACATTAAATAATAAGAATAAATTTGTTTATCGACGGTGAAAAAGAAAAATGACATAACCCACCCTGAACAAATTTTACAGGAGGCATAAAAAACGTTTAGTTAATGATTTTTAGTCTACGTCAAAAAATACACAAACTTGAAGTGCATGACGACTAAAACTGGTGTTATATTTACTCAGTATCATTAGTTTAATGAATACATAAAAAAGAAACCAAGAAAATTGAGTAGGTAGAAGCTTTTTTTCCTTGCAGTTTATTTTTAATGCCAGGCTTTTTTCTAATTCAAAAGTTAAATTTAGACACTAATTCGGCATTTTAAGCTTATGTTCTTTTGATAGAACGTGTATTAGGCTGTATACATTTTGATTATCAAATAAAAGCCATTTTGAAAAATTTAGGGTTATGTTCTTTTTCTTATTCATAGTCGATATGATCAGTAATGAAAATGTGTTGATTTTTTCTGGAACTAATATCGAAATAAGCTGCATTAAATTGACGAAGAATAACGTGGGACGTAATTTTGTATATATTTTTAAAATTTGAATTATGTGAAATTTAATAATCTACGTGTATTTCTGAAAGTCTTAAAAGGACAATAGGGAATAAACTACTGATTTGTTGCGCTGTCTTTTAAAATCTATAATGGTGACAATTATACAAATGATCTTGTCTGTTACTTTATCATTCGTTTTACTATGACTATAAACTATGAATTAAAAGCATATGGAACCCAGTGGTACGAGCCATCGATTAATACATATAAAACAGATGTTGCTGAATCGAAGAAAAATCCGTTGAAATAATACAAGACGAAGAATACAAAAAGAGAAGTCTTTATTTTGTACGGAGCTGATGCAAGCTGATAATTATTATGGAGCCACTTTTTGTAATGATGGAAATTAACAATTAATAAAATGTCGTTTTATATTTACCGAAGGGTTAAGTTAAAGTTTGACAAAGCCTTTCGGGTAATAATAACGTGTGATGTTTTAATGGCATTTTTATGGTGCGATCGTAGAAAGAGGCGTGCCTCAGCCGGGTCGGCGTTATTTCGTATGGCCACACATATGCCGCATAATAACTTACCACAGTTTCAGCGATGAAAAATTCATGGGGAAATTTCAACCGAAGACATTAGCGGTTATTTCATCGCGCCCGCCTTTTTTGTTTCGTTTTTTTTTTTCATCTTATTTTACTTTATACGCTCGCTCTAATGGACGGACGCAAATTTATTGGGCGCGCGTTTTGCGTATGAAAAAAATGAAATAAAATAAACAAGTAAAGTATGGCCATTTCCGGAAATACATTTTTCATTAACGAAAAGAATGTAAAATCACAACAAATTCATATTCCGCATCTGGAAAAAAGATTTATGTTCGAAACTTAAGTGTTTTGGCATTAAACAACTCTAGTTTATTTATTAAAACAAACTGTACAACTTACATAGTGAATCAAGCGTCGACAAATTTAACTGCAATTGTCACAAGCTCGTGTCGGAGCACAACTCACCCAATACGCGCCAAGCACTGTAGCAAGTTTTTTGTACCGAAGCCAATGGTTGAAAGATTTGCTTAAAATCATAGAATGGTCACATCGTGCACAAATGATGTTTAGATTAACCCAATTCTTTTGGGAAAGTTTACTGTCATGCCCGACAAAATGGAGCATTAATTAATGTCCAAATTGTGCACCACGCAAGGGTGCCCTCAGATAACAGGCGTCTTTTTATAAGAACGATTAAATAAATCAGCCAATGATTTGTATAATTGAAACAACTATACTATAAAAGCATAAAATTCTTATATAGAATGCACGGAAAGTTAGGATTATGCAAGTAATTAATAGGTAGAAAATATTTAAACAGGTGGTTCATTCTCTCAGAATCTATTTGGAGAAGAGCACTTCCTATCTAAGGCGTGATACTGGTTAAACGTAGTTTTAGCGATCTTATATAATAGAATGTTAGTATAAATTGTTGCAACAAGACAAAACTTGAAAGAAATGATAATCTGCAAATAGTCAAAAAAATAGTCTTTTTGCCAAATTTGTTAGACATTTCCTCTATCCCATGGATGCATACTCTCAAACTTTTAAGTGTTCGTGTAAATGCCGACTTATCATATCATGCTGTTGAACGAGAGCTGCCGAGTACTGTATTGTGTAAGTCGAATTTGTACTACATCAGTTTACTTCATTTAAATCTCTTGAGAAAGTGTTAGTGCGATATTTTATTCTGCTTGTCCCAAAGCTTTCTTTAAAATATTTAAATTGCTGAAAAGGAATGAGTGGGAAGATGTCTAATCTAATAATAACGTGCAGCCAGTGCAAATGCAGGCTATATTTTTATACTCGAGCCGGCTTCCGAATTTTATACGCCAACTCTAAGAAACACTGGTTTATATGTACGGCCACACGTGAAACCAATTAATCAAAATCAATCAAAAGATACAGTCACGTGTGTGAATTTTATGGGTCAATATTTCAAGCGTATTGGATTATGTCATTCGAATGATATAATACTCGTTAATTTTTTAGAAGTCATTATTTATAAATTTGTTGTAGTTATAATGGTGTGGCCATCATTAATATTTTCAATTTCAGCATTTATTTTACGAACTTTAGGTGATACTATCATTTTGTATTGATTGATTGATTTTAAGCCGATCATTACTAATCAATGTTGTAAATTTCCATGTTATTTTTGACTTGTAACCCGAGTTTTATCAATTGGAATCACTACATGCATATATTTAATATTTCCTCGATAGTGTAAAGGTCAGCGAGCACGCCTTGACATCGGGGAAATGAGGGTTAGATTCAAAATTTAAAAAATGCGGAATTGGATGCCTATTCGGTTGAGTAATAATTGTCTGAAAACCAATTCTCGTTAAAAAGACAAGTCTTTACATTACGGAAATCTATAAACTCCACTTTTGAAGTGGACATAGTGATGTATATATATATATTCACTGAAAAAAATCACTTTATTTATTTGTTAATAAAACTACTCGTTAACACAAAGAAAAAGAGTATTTCAACTTTCCAAGATTTTGAGTCATCTATAATGCGGAAGATTACAAAATTTCTTGGATTTTAACGATTTTTAATTCAATTCATTCCATATTTCTTTTTGTTCCTTTCTAACAAACCAGTCACTTATTGTTAGAGACACCCATATGATTAATGTAGGTATGTTTTGAGACTTTTTTAAGTTCGGTGAATGTGAGGATCCGTTTGTTCATTTTTTTTGGTGACGTTATTGCTAAGATTCAAATCACAGCGAGCTTTCTTTACAAAGACAACAATGGCGCGGCACAAAAGAGCGAGTGGCTGTTTTCAGTTTCGCAGAAGGTTGTTGCTCGTTTGTAAGTAGTTGACCGCATTTTCATAAATAATGCCGCGCCGCAATATCTGAAATTATATCACAGCTGTGTCACATCCCTTGCGGCGGCCATCTTTAAAAGAAAACAAAAACATAATAGCCTTCTTGTCTAGTTATTTATACCAACGTGCGCCAAGAGTTTTAGTGATTGTCATCTTTACAAAACATATCTATATGATAACGAAGGGTTGCGTTTCGAGACTTTTCATTAAAATATCTCAGAAATTTCTGAATTTTTCCAAAAATAAAAATATCGTGTAAAAAAAAATGAATCAAGATTAACCTATCGACTGTGGAAAGGAAAAAATCAAAAAGTTGTAGCTTTTAAGTAAAAGAAAAGACTATGAAAGTTTCAACTTGCACCATATCAATTTCATTGATTTTTCTTAAATAACTTATAAAATTAATATCAGATTGGGTAAATAAAGTGACGATTTTAGTCTTCGTGCACTTCAATGTTGTATCTATTAAATATTTTGACTTCGGCCCAATATCATTTAATATACGTTTTTTGTGCCTTCTTTAAAATATTTAAGTGGCTTACGCCATTTTTCCTTTCCACAGTCGATATAAAAAAAGAGTCATAATTCATGCATCATTAAAACATATCGATTTTAGAACGGAGAAAGTACGTAACCCACATATAACAAATTTTACAGTAGGCACAATAGTCTAGTTTTGGGTGAAAATCAAAATATTAAATTGACATAATCTTGAAGTCTGTGGGCAACAGGTGACTAAAAATAAGAAAACGTATTTTTTGACAACGGGGCTTACTAAACATTTCGGTTTATTCAAAACTTTATACATATATCTTGTTCAATAGGCTTATGATAGCAGTAAAACGATTTGCTTATTTTTTAGTTATTATTTTTTGAAATAAAATTTAATATTATAAATGCAGTCAATAAAATGCAATAATTTATTATAGTGATAGTGATCAAGTGCGCTGGCCAAAAATACCGTAATGCGGCATTAGATATTCGCGAAAATTTGCCAAACGTACATTTTTACCGGATGCAAAAATTGAGCCAGTGGCAGGACTTAAAAGAGTTGAATAAAGATTTATTAGGACGGATGTAAACGCGAATTGATTCCGCTTATCTAGCAAACATAAATCATTCAAGAAACTTGCTTCCAGGGCGGGCAGGAGGTCTTCCAGGAACTCCCCCACGAGTACGTCCCCCCAGAAATGCTGAGGAAAGTTGCCGAGCATGGAAGTAAGTCACTTGTTACTTCCTTCTATTTTTGTTCCAGTCTGAATAAAATATGCAGCTGTAACGGCTTAAGTAACTAAGTATATAAAATAGTATTGATCGGTTTGCTTCTCTATTGCATTTGTATTATAATCATTCTTTTGGAGCAGAGTTTTTCAACCTTTAATTGCCTTCGAAAGCTCTTGAACTATTTCTGAAGGAACCCTCGTAATTTATAATAGTATATTTGTCATTGAGTTCAATGGTATTTTTTTGGGGCACCCTTCAGAATTTCCCGTAACCCAAGCTAAGCAACTCTCTTATAGAGATTCAGAAGTATTTTAACTAAAAACAAACAATTTATTTCATTTTACAATAGCGATCAAAAATCATATTGATTTATGTTACGATTTTTTTTAAAATAATTGGTAAATAAAACGTAGTTTTTCATAAATAGTCGGTATATACTCAATTATGCTATTTTTTGTTAAAAATAAAAATGAATTTTTATCAATCAATATTTTTCTAAACTTTTTAGATTCAATATTCGTCGTTGGATGTTAGCAATGATTTTAACTGATTGATATCAATTGTATCATTATTTACATAAAATTCGGAGCAAACACGTCATAAAAATACCGCAATCAATAGAATCTAAAGAACACATGATGTTTTAATTTGTATGCTGTTTCTCTATACATACAATCCATTAAGTAAAGCTTTTAAAATTAATGATGTAACAAAATATTTGAAACTACTTTCAGATCCAAATAAAGTTTACGGATGTGAAGTGAGACGACGTCATCATCTCGAAAGGAAGGACGGGGGCGGTTATGACAACGATGAATACGAAGAGCATCCTGAGAGATACATTTCCACCTTCAGTAAAAAGGTAAGAGACTTTTCGATATTATATTCTGTATATGGTGTAGTCACGGATCGGCTTTGGTGCTTATAAAAGAAACACCAGAGAGGGAGTCATGTTACAGCTATTTACAAAATGGTTGAAAATGGAATTGAAGAAATTATAATTTTATTTACGTAATATTTGTTAAAAGCAAGACATCATTTTTAATTTGATAAATGCACGCGAAACACAATTTCACGTTATCAAATGCGTTCAAGGATATCTGCATACATTCTAATTAAGTACTTCGATTGTAAAATATGTATTTGCATGGTGGTTGACAAATTTCCTAAGTGTCATAGCTTTAATGGTAAGAAACTGGTAGTTTATCTTATAAAATATCTTTTAATTAACGAGCCGTACTACTCAATGATTCATTTTTCAGTACGTTTTTTTTAGTAAAATTAATGAAGAGTACAAATGATTTCAATGGCTCGAAAATGGTTTTTTCTCCAGCCACCCGTTAAACAGAAAACGTAAATGACTATGTGATATATATAAAACCAAATAACTACGTAAATTTCAAATAATTGAGTGTATGAACACGCGTAAAATGTGGAGCAATTAGTAATAATTAAATTAATTTAGAAGTACTTTCAGCCTCTAACTACTTCGCTAATATTGTATACGTCCACGTGCTTTTAATAAAACAATGGAAAAACACAATTCACTCACACAAAGCGAGAGTCGAAGTGAGTTTTAATTAAAATATTTAAGGTAGATCCTACCAAACATCGCGATATAATTGGAGTTCCGACGTAATGTATTTTTAATAGAATAACTTTATCTCTTTGTAATGGTTTTATTTTTCAAGAGTATTTTCAGCTGAACGCACCCTTAATAATCGAATTAATACCGTACAACATACTTCAGACATTGATATTTTTATAATATTAATAAACAGGACATTGAGATTGTTTTTATTCCATTAACTTTTTTGGCGCTTCGATAGATGCCAGTGTAACGTCAATTCATTTTTTAATAATATAAATTTTCATATTTTTTTGGTTCAGAATTATTTTATTCATTAATAAATCAATAAGTGTAATAATATAATATTCAAGTAGAGAATGACGAAAAAGTTTCGTCATGTATTAGAATTGAGAGTTAAAATAAGATTTAGCAGAAGCGAATTCATAAAAAAAATATATAATTCTCAGTTCATTAAAACAATGGATTATTATTGACGAGTTCATATACAACTTTTTGATGTTCATTGTCATAATAGTAAAGTGCACATAACGTATCCATATTAAAGTACGAGTATATAATCGTATTCAGATTTTAAGAAGACGTTTTTGGGTTGATTTTGACCATTCGTTAGATGAGAAATATATTTTTCTGAAATTAAAGTATATACAAAAATCTTTCAAATAATATATTGATAACACGCGAATTTTGACAGTATTTCAACCCGTGTAGTAGACAGCTCGTGCACTCAATGTATGTAAAAGATGAAATATAATACATGTTTTAAGTTATGTAACTTAACATAATATTTAATGTTTTAATTTGTATGCAGAATTAGTTGTTTAAAAAACATAAATAGGATAACAGACGTAGCCGGTAAATATAGAATAGCGGAAAGCATTAATGTTGTTTCAGTTTCTCTTCGATGAAAAAGTGTAAAATAAAGAAGAGAACTTAACTGCCCTTGTCGAGTTTATTATGCGACAGAGTTTCCCAAGATTTCAGATATTGCAATTAAAATGAAACTAGCCCTAAGAGACTTTACTGTAAAGTCTTGACGTATAAAGGTTTGAAATAATCGTTTAGGTATCTTCTTGACGCGTGGTTAAAAATATAGAAAAACTTTACCAGTTCGTAATGATCATTATTTACTATTCTAAATTTTGCCTTTCGATAGTTTTTAGCTTATCAATTTTCTGTCATATTTTGGTTACAAATGATCCAATTCTCGTAAAGGGTCACCATCGAACTTCGGATTTGATTTTAAATTGAACAAGCAATAAAAGATGTACAGATAGATATTGTATACTTAAGGTGACTACACGCGCTCAATCATACTTGTGCAAGTATGCGGTTTCGTGACAACTGCACGCATGAAAAGTGCTCACACGACAAGTGCTCACATGACAAGTGCACTCATAGACAACTGCACGCATGACAAGTGCTCACACTAACACAGAAATTAATATTAAGACATTTTATACTTAACTTATATAATTATAGTATGGGTAGATTTTTATTTCAATGATACATAGCAAACCGATCAGAATATTTGCGAAACTAATGTAAATAATGCATACTTAAAATTACATTGTATAATTTAAGTATCAAATAATATCTTTACTTATTCACATATATAATTGTTAACGTATTGCAATATGTTTTCAAAAGGGTAACTACCAAATGAATTGTTCTTAACTAATAACAAATGCTAAAACTACATTATTAGAACAATAAAAAAATAATACCACACACATAAGTAATATTCATCATATAAATATTAATTTGAAAAGCTCTGTGAAGTTTGAATAAATACCACGGCGCTGTTTTTCAGGGATATTAAATAGAACGAATTTATTTAGTTTAGTTTTTTTTTGTTTGGGTACACGACGCAGACAGAGCTCGTTTGATGCGGCCTGCTGGGAAAAATTCCGTGTTACAGTAGCTGCGAGTTGAAAATAATAGAAATAAATTAAATTTGTATAATTTAATAAAGCTTTTCACTTAAATAATGTCAAAATAATGATGCGACGAGAGCCTCGGGTAAAGTATGATTGTTGTTTTGTTGTGAATGTGTTAAGCGAGTCGTAAATTTATATTGGTTAAATTACTCGACAACGTATTTTAACATTCCCTTTAAACTACATTTCATTATGAAATACACAATGTTCTAAATTTAGGTGTATTAAAGTTAACTGAAAATATACACGGGAATATAAATTAATATTAATAATTATTAACGATACTATCGGATGACTTAGATATGTATTTAGTTTATAACATATAAAATCAGCGGTGAAAGTAACAAAAAAGAAACTCTTTAAAAGTAAAATACGCGCTAAATTTACAAATGGTAAAAACTTAACTCTAATGACAGTTTTTCACGAGCCTTGGTTATTAGCCAATCTCTCAATTTACCCGTCAGAAGTTTAACTAATAATTATTACTTAGGAGTGGTGGAACTGATAAAAATCATATAATATATATTTTAAAACTAAACTCACGGATGTATTAAAATGATATCGAAGTATTTTGGTAGAATGAATAATGAACATTCATAAATACATGTTTGAAGGTAAAAGATATAATTTTGCAAAATAAAGGAAAGTTATTGGTACATATTTGTTTGTTACTAATATACCTAATATGTCTTCCTGGAAGCGTAGTTGGTAGTGTGCGAGCCTAGCAGTCCGCGGGGTGCGGGTTCGATTCCCCATCTGTTGGATTTAAAAATCCAAAAATGCAGGACTGGATGTTCATTAGGTTTAGCAATTGTATGATAAACAATCCTCGTGAAAATAATCTGTCAAGACCTTGTCTTCGTATAGCGGAGAACCATATACTCCACTTTCTTCATGGTGTGTAGATTCATATGCCCCACTTTGGCAGCGAGCTTGGCATAAATATTTATCTATATATAATTAATGAAAACAATGTTTTTTCACATAAATGTACGATGAGAACCTATTTGAATAATGTTCAGTGTATAAAACTATTACGCAACATTCGCATCTCAATTGAAAGTATCTCGAAATAAACCTAAAACAAAAATATGGAATGTTATGCAGGTATGCTATATGTTAGTCAGGATGATTGAGTATTGTAATATTATTTCAAATAGAAGTTATAATAATTGATTCGATATAGTGGCTAGGCGGAGTAAGTTTTCCTGGTTTAATACTTGCATCCGATTTTTCAGCTTTCCTTCATGCCCGCTGTTTTATTGCGGGGGCTTGAGCGGAAACCGTAAAGTGAGCCTCTGCGCCAGGGGTCGGCAATCGAGGAGCGGAATATCATATGATACTACACGAAATATAAACGTTATTGACTCTATTTACCAAAATAAAATGTCTATATATCATATAAATATACGGAAATTAGAAACAGTTTTATTATATGAATAGGTTAACTACATTTTTTTTAATGATATAATTACATCAAACGGAGTGTGCGATATTTAATGCTTATCAAGAAAGTAAAATAGTTCTCGCATTATCACCTTAGCTTAGTTCTATTATATATAAATACGATTTAAGCACGACGTTTCATGTTTCTGAAGAGGACAGTAACTCCTATAAGTACTAGATTAATGCGAATGGTTTATAATGTCCAGATCGTTCATAGAGCCGGATGTATATCAACGGTACTATTCTTAAACGACGTCGCGAAAGGCAAAAAAATATTACGAACAGTTATATTGCCATGATCTATAATAGTACAGTACCAAAGCATGGTGACGGAATGTATTAAAGATACCGTTACTTTACTTGAATAGCATAAATAGATAGATCATTTCAAATGCAAAACTATTATGACGTGAAATTTTCTATCGTAGATATTCATTTCGATTCTATGAAGTATTTTGATTTTAGAATATATATTGAACGAGATTTGTATTTTAGATAAGATTTTGTTGTCTTAAATTTTGTTTTGACTTAAGCCAAGAAATCGAGCTACGTCATCTTACAATATTGATGACGATTGTAAGCAAAATGCGATTTATTCAAGGCATATATTTTTTTCGCTTTCGAAACTAACAAAAGATAGAAAGTAACTTGCATATTAATTGTTTTCCTTTCAGCCACAGTTACGTATGACAAAGGTGCGATACTAACTGAATATAAAGGAAACGAGCATTACTTGAAACGCCGAATGAAATATGTATTAACAGTTCCAGAACGTGGCATTGTCGATCACTGTTCCAGGTACGAAGCACTTACTAAGAAAGGTGAAATTACCTCGGCTCGGCGGTACCTATTTACGACGACTGCATAGCGGTCAGGGGTCGCTAGTCAAACATTACACAAGTGTGCCTACCTACATATTTTAACGCAAACATACATGCGTACTTAGCCGGGTTATTACAAGATACACACAACCAGCTAAGTAATCAAAATATATGATAACTATAAACTGAACGTTTTTCAGTAAACTCAATTTTCGTAAGTGTTTAATTGCAAAGGGGACCCACTGTAATTTACATTTAACTGATTCAATAAACCCGTTTTTAATACAAATCGCTTGAGAAATTCTTGAGAAAAGAAAAAATCAATCTAAATGTGAAATAATCATAAAATATTAAATCAATAATATAAAACAATGATATGAGATTTATGGTTTTTTTTTTTTAATTTTATCGCTATTAATATAAGTATTGATAGATTTTTCCCGGTGCTAAATTTATTAATATTTTTTATAAAGCTTAACGTATTTAATACGCGTGTATTTTAATCAGTGCTCTGCAACTGCTAAGCCGCGAGACAATGATTTATATTATATGAATATTTTTTTTCGCCATTATGGTAGTATTCGATAACTCGAATCATTTTTCAGTCAATATCAAATGATATAATTTAAAGGGCATAAAAATATCGACATATCTGTTTCACGTTTTTAAACATTTTTGAGTTAAAAATACATCTTACAAATAACTGAGAAGAAAACGAAAATGTGAAACTCTATTGGCTGATATAACTGAACTAGTGTGAATTATGATTTCGAACAAAAATGCAGTTCCTAAATAATAAGAACATTGTCGTGTCCTAACAAAGAATGAAAATATCTTCTATTGTTATAACATCCGTTAGCGTAGTAACTATTGAATTATTATTATGGATTAGTTTTAATATTATTATAAATGCCACATACTATCATACGAGAAATTTCGCCACTGTCACGGCATTCGAGTGCAAAAGGTTATTTATTTATGAAAATTAAAAATAAAAATATCTTAACTTGTGATGGTGTGCCGTGATATTTTGGTGAAAATTTGGGTGTGCCATGCAAGACAAAAAGCTGCGGAGGACTGTATTAAATGACTTCATGATCTTTTAAAAAATATGAACATGACATAAATTAATATTCCTTGTGAAGACTACGAAGACGATATTTTCATTAGCGCTGAGAGATTTTAAAGTGAAAATAAGCCATCTATGAAAAATTAAAGCATTTTCCCGAGAAAATAATATTAGACAGCTTTTAAGGCCACCGAGAAATACGTTACTCTTATTACGACTTTCGTCTGCTCTCTGTGTTTTTATTCGAGCACACTCTTTTGTATTATTTTTTTGTTTTATTCTGTTTGTGATACACCGGTTATGCGTGAAGAATTTTAATAACCTTAAAAATTACTAAAATAACATACATGTATAATATATTTACAACTACGCATAGTGGTTTTTGACATTTTTCAATTATTACTCGAAACGAGCCACCCAAATTGTAATAGCTCTCCCCCATCAAAATCGTAACATAATAGAGAAATTTAGAAATATAATTCTGTAATATCGATAGCTTAATCTAAAAACTAGCTAACTCCATCTATGGTCGAAAAACCGATTGTGATAAAATTTTCTTCTGCTTTAATTTCTCTATTATAAATGTTTCCCCCATAGCGTGGAAGTTGGTTTACGCGCCGCGCACCTGCGAAATGCGGATTCGATTTCCACATTTGCGGGATTTTGAAAAATCTGAAAATGCAGGACTGGACTCTCATTGGGCTGAGAAATTCTTTGACAACCAATTTTCGTGGAAAATAATCTATTAAGACATATCTCCATACTGCGGAGATCTATATTCTAGATAATTCACTTTCTGAGCGAACATAGTATATTTTTTTCGTATAAAAATAAAATATTAAGATAAAAAATAATAATAAAATAAAACTATTTTTGTAATAAATGTGTATGAATGTATTTTTAAAATATTGCATCATTGCTTCTACATAACGGCATTAATGACTTTCAACACATATTATTTCATAAAGGATCACGAGAACATTGATGATACATTAACACATACCCTCTCTCATTACCAATGATAGTAAATACATTCACGTAAGGATTACGTAAAAATAAATTCGCGCACTTATTTTTCATTACCGTCTCTGTGGTTGTATTATTTTGCACAGTTAGCTGAAAGTCTGTTCTGCTCAAAGTATTATTTCGACAGTAAATATTGAATAAAAACTTGCGTGCCTATTCTCCCGACAATAAAAACACATATTTGTTTCTCGCAGTTGCACATTTTTACAGACAGGGGTCTATATAATATATTATGAACAATTTATATTCGGCGTAACTACCAGTGGCGGGACTAAAAAAAGTGGCACGTTAAATCGTACAGATTTTAAATATGATTGAATTCATTTGTTCATGAATTATGAGTAAATACAGATAATGAGAATATTAATGTTATATATACACACAAATATATACTGTGGGAAGAAAACAGGACTTAACCCTCAGTTTTTCCCAAATAGCTTTTTTTCAATAGTCACATTGTATACAACTTTATACACGTTCTATCAAAAAGATGTAAGCTGAAAATTTCGAATAAGTATCTAAATTTAGCTTTCAAGTTAGAATAAAGGATGACCTGTGAAATTTGCGCCAAGGAAAAAGGACTTCCACCACATCAATTTAATTATCTTTTCTTAAATAACTTATTTTATTAATATTATATGGGATAAATAATGTAGTTTCAGTTTAAGTCTTCATAGACTTCAAGACTTTAAGACCTTTTTAATATTTTTACCCAAAATCCTTTACTAGAAGCTTTTTATGCCTACTATATAATTTGTTCTATGTGAGTTAAGTCATATTTCTTTTCTGCAGTCGATATGTTTCTAGCTACATGAATTATAACTTTTTTTATATATGTTACTCTCGATCCTTTTTGAATTTTCTTTTTGATAATTTTTTTGAACTAATAATAATTTTATACTAGTTTAATGAAAATATCGTAAATATAAGAATGGTATCTAAGTTTTTGTGTATAAATTTTAATTATTTTTGTACATGATGCTTGAAAATAATACGCTGTATACATTTCAATAAAGTGTAACTTTTGATAAAAAATGTAATATATTTTTGAAACTATCGCTTTCGTTCCTTTTGAACGATTTTAATACCGTACGCCACTGAAATAAATATTACACACACAACGTATTTTTTTTGTGTAGCACCGGCACCGTTTCAAGATATAAAACTACTTTGTTTAATAAAATTTCATATTTCATATCGTATTATTACGTTCGTATGCGAATATTCACTCGACGGGGCTTATTACAACCAAAGCTAAACAAAGTCGTCCTCATACTTTTATCGATTCAGTCGGTTTAGGTAACAACGATCAACGGCGGACTTAAAAGTTCACAGAGAGTAGCTGGCAACAGATTGTGAAATTCCGGAAATAAAGTCAAACTCATAAAATTTGTAATTTTACGGCCCGCTTTAAGAACGAACTACTGTTGCTAAATTTGTACTTACTTGAGTATTCAAAGTAACCGATGTATTAGATAATTCATTTAAATTAAGTTAGTCGTATTGTTTACCGCACTTAATAAATACATTCAATTATTACAATATAAAACAATCATATGAAACTAGAATAAAGCAATTATTTGGTTTTTTTGCAAAGTCGTTTGTAACTTGGCTTAAACTACCGATGACTCTTAAAGTGAGCATCGAATTCCTCGGTAAGATTAAGTTTTGCTTAATGGTGCAAGGAAGCCATTTAAACTTTTTAATGTTAAATAATCTTTTAGATTAAGTAATAATTTTATTCAAAATTTGGTGAGTCAACGATGTGTTTTTTTCTAATAATTTGATAGTAATGTGTACTTATAATTCGACGTAAAGAATTTTTTCTTCGACAGTTATCTTGGTCGGGCCACCATTGTCATAACTATTTTATTATTTTTTTATGAAAATACTTATGGTGTATGAAATTGAAATCTTTTTTTTTAATTCTACATAAATACAATATGATCTGGCCATCCTAAAGTATCCATAAAATTTTACTCATTATTTTAGATCAAGTTTTTGCATTCCCAAAGAAAGAAAAAAGAAACTGTAGTTTTACATATTTTGTGGGGACAGTTGTTTAACTTTCATAGCCGATTAATTTTTGATTGCGAATCGACATATTGAAATTAGATAGAAAAATATTTATTGCATACACATTTAAAATTGCTGCTTAAAAATTAACTCATTTTTTTATTAAAATAACTCATACACTATGTGATAACTGTAATAGATGGTAGTAAATATATATAACGAAAAAGGTATAGATACTTTTGATTTCCGACCAGTCGCTACGTATTCATACCGTAATACGAGCGTATACTGTAGATTAACGAACGTGAGCCGCTCTTTAGAGAGCCATGCATGTCGCAGGAGCAGCTTCTTAAGACCATGGTTGGCGTTCAGCAAGGTGTCCGTGATTTATATCAATTAATATTACCCTGTTAATATCTAGCATTGTTGAGAAGAGACTTTCTGACTCACCGTAAAATTCCGCAATTTTTTTAGATTCTAGAAAATTATCTTTTGGTGGAACCGGCTTGAGAAGCTTCTCGCTTTCAACGGACATATGGGAAAACTCTCAGAGGATGTGATTGGTTTCCTGGAGCTCGCTACATAAGCATGTAGAAGGTTTTATAAGACCAAGCTGACGAGAGCTTGGAAGCAAAACCACAATGAACGGTTAAAAATTGGGTAGTTTAATGGTCATGAATCAACTTGGTTATCTCCATGCGCCACTTTATGTTTGGAAAGAATACATGTTTGCCTGCCATTAAAGGAAATGCTCCACCATTTTTGTCAGGCATGTACGTTTGCTGTTTGACATTATATTTTTAATAATAAACTATGGAATTTAAATCTTGATTTAATTTAAAAAGATGAACAAAAATATCAATTGGATATGTAGAAGAGTTTGATTATTACTTGTTTAAACCGCTTCAGCTGTACAGTGTAAGCAGATTTTCAGTAGCTATTCACAGAATGTTGATGATTATGAATTGAAAAGAGCCACAATATGTTCCGAATGGCACCAGACATATTGTATCTTTTTTAATGTTTGTTTGTCTGCCGGAGTTTGCATACTTCTTTTTTGAAAATGCACATTGCTTTACAGATCCATGCTAACACAAAAGAGAATTTTCTCAAGCAAATTCGCTTGTCACTATAACGTGTTTTTTTATTTTCTTTTCTCGTTCCTCCAAATGTTTCACGTTCAGTTCTGTTTCCGCAGTGCAGTGTAAACATACTTTATTTTTTAACATGAAGTAGCGGTTTCAAATATATATATATATTCTGCCAATGCCAAATGACGAACAGTCACGAAAATTCGTCTTTACTTATATAATACTATTATGCGTATCTTGCACAGTAAGCGTAACAATCCGAGGAATTTAAGTTGAATTCCCACACCTCTTGGATTTAAAAAAATCCAAAAATTAACGACCCATTAAGTTGAACAATTCTCCAAAAATATAATCTGTCAATACACGTATTCACATTAAGGAAACACATATATTCCACCTTTGGAGCGAATATCTTCACAATCAACTTTCAGAGTGAACGTAGTACAACAAAATGTATCGCAAACACAGCTGCCGAAAGTTTTACTATGTATCTCGACAGTACGGCTTTCAATGATATTTTAATTTTAATTTCAACGCTTTTGTAGTCTTCTTGGTTGTTGAAATTGGCAAAATATTGCTTACTATGGTTGATCGATGTTTATATTGATATAAACTTCGATTAATAAACTCTAAAGTTAATTAGGAACAATAATAGAGTTAAAAATAAGGATATGGCATGTAACTGAAAAAAATAGTATGTTTATGTTTAGGGCTGCACATAATGAAAGGGTGATATTTATATGAAGGTGAATTGCGAAGATTAGCAATAGCGTATTATTTAACTTTATCGAATACAATATGATATTCTTTATAAATGCGTTACTACGGGAAAGCTTTATTTTTTGCAAAAAATGACAAAGCACAAATTACAGTCTTGTTTACTGCTTTATGTTGTACTATTGTACGCCACTTTCTTGTTCACAATTTCGATAGGCTACTTCGTGGGTGTTCAACCAGACATTATTTGCGAAACTATTTTCAATCGATCTTTCTCTAACTAACAAATAGTAAGTTCATTGACTGGATTATTGAACTGATTAAAAAATAGAACTATGAATCTGTTGGAAATGAAATATTTCATTTTCAATTTGGTTTTTTAATTCCCTGAATATTAATTTAAATCTGTATAAAAAATGATTCAAGCTATTACGTAGCACACATTAAAGGTAGGTCTAAAATTTTAATATTAATCATATTCCACTCGGGAATACTGAGCTGCACTGTAATGTTAATAAAATTTTAATAATTATTATTTTCGACTAATGGTGGTTGATGGAAATTGATTTTAAATTCTAAATTATTTAAAACTGGTAAACT
>JAGVSQ010001394.1:18538-29667 GCA_022683975.1 Rhyacophila evoluta | reverse complement strand
ATATTATATTATTTATTATATATTAATTCAAATAAATCTTTTATTTATACCATACTCGCTCCCAAAGTGGACCATATGGATCTCCGCAATGTGAAGACGTCTTGATAGATTATATTTTACGAGAATTGTTTGTCAGTTTTTCAACCCAAAGGGCATCCAGTCCTGAATTTTTGGATTTTAAAAATCTGACCCAGATGGGGAATCGCACCCGCATTCCTCGGAGTGATAGGCTCACATGCTATCAATTACACTACAGGGGAAACAAATAAAGTATGAAATGAATCTTTATATTTATAATTAATATTGTGTAAATTTTTCAAGGAACATTTTAATATTTATTAGTTTGTTTTCATTATTGTTGAGAGGTACGCAATTTTTGATGTCGGTAAATATCTGCCCGACGCCCTTAAATTAATTTTGGATTAAATATTGAGGGAGCCTGACCTTAAGGACAGCGTCTTGTGACTTATAATGAACAGCATTATAGCGCAAATTGAATTATGATGAAAATTTTAGGACCCTCACTGTGAAAATAACTAATAGGGTAAGTAAACAAAATATTTTGTAAGATAATATTTCTTGCAATATCATCGAATAACTATAAACGACCACTCCCATGGATAGCGTGGGCTTCTTTGACAAATGTTAATGTTGCACAATAGGCTTTAGCACACCTCCTTTAATACAAGGTTATCAGTTTTTTAACTCATGTTATTAACACGTAAGTCACTGTTATGGATACATGATTTTAATTTTTGCACAATTCTAGAAAATAGTTTACTTTGCACTGCATTTAATAATTTTGAAAACCTGTTGAATTAATTATACAATATTGGTAATTAAAGAAAAGAAAATTTGTGTTGACAGATTATTTTTTTAATTCAGATTAGACGAGTGCGTGGCAGTCTAAGTCTTGGGGAAATTGTATTTATTCCCGGGACATTCTCTTGTAATACAGTTTTATAATTCGCTTCTCCATATCGGAGCTTTTTTATACGCCTGTTTTAATTCATATTTAAGCACAGTGAAAATGGGTGGCGAGAGTATTAGATGGATTATTATTAACATAAGTTGATTACCAGCCAATATATTTAGGTACATTTAAATTTGTTCTTTTGCAGCTATATATCAAAATGTTAACCATGAGTACTGAAAGATATACAAATACACGAATTTATCCATTTGGTCATGGAAATGATAACTGATTAAACTAAAAGACAACAATAAAATTTTGTTTAAAAATATTATATATTTAAATTAAGAACGTTTGTTTGAACCCAAGTTTATCAAATGTCGCTGAACCAATTCAAATAAAAAATATTTGTATAAATCTACAAGATAATGTTTATCTCATAATAGAAAAAACGGCAAATTATATATATATGAATCATTTAAATTGGCTTGTTTAAAAATCTTTCATTGACAAGTATCCCGGAAAAGTTGTGTATCAAAGAAATTCCACGCAATATTCCTTTTAGTCAACATTACAATACATACAAAAATGCGAAAAATCTACGTGTATTCATAGTTATATGGTGAGTCTTTAGAATAAAATATATATTCATCTATAAGCCAATATTAATATTTAAAAAATATCTGTACCAATAAGGAACAAGTGGATAAATTCACGAGAGGCCATATTTCAGAAGAGAGTTTTTAAGCGATCCTAATTTTTGCGTAATTTGTTTATATATTATGCGAACATATGTAATTCTTTGTTATGATAGTTAAATTAAGTTTTACAGATTTTTTTTTGAAAAAATAAAAAGATTATAATTGAGATTGATATTAAGGTTGTAAAACTTACCAAATCTTTAAACTCTTAAAAAAACCTTAACATACACATTATTATAATGACGTTGCCATTTTGATTCGCTTTAATATAGGTATTAATTGATCAAAATTCGCCTACGCAAAATGTTTCACTTAATTGATTTGGATAAAAAAAACTTATTGTACATACTTATTTCAGATTAGTTACCAGACATATTTTTTATTTTTGTTATAATTTCAAAAAAAAATCTGCTCTTATGTAAATGATGTGAGTGGTGGAGAGAAATTTCATCAAAACGCGGTTCTTTTGTATCTAGTAAATGTAAGGCTATTTTAAAATTTTAAGCACTCGCGAACACGTGTTCTCCCTAATTTTACTTCATATATCATCATTTCAAAGGAGAACATTCTGTTTCCATTTCGACCCTTATTGTAAGGTTTTCCAGGCACATCCACAAGGGAGCTAAAGTGAGCCATTTACAATGAGGGATCGTAAACATTTGGAGTGCAAAAAAAGAGAAAAACTTCCCTCGAAACCTTGCTTTTATTTGTTTTTAATAATTAATTTTGCCTGATGTTCTACGTGCGATATAGTTCCCAAAAAAAAGCTGAATGCGAAACTCCGTAGATAAAAATGGGTAAAGGCTTTCGCTGTAAGGTCAGTTAATATTTTTTTACAAAATTTGAAAGAATAAAATTTTAGCATTTTTATTCTATTTAACGTTATAAAATAATTAAGTACGACAAAATTGAGAAAAACTAGGTCATCATCGTTAAAGGAAAAAATGATTATTTTTCAATAAATAAATATGATTTTATACTGTTATAAATTTTATATGTAAATATTGAGATTGATTTTGATCAAATATTTTTTTTTCGTTCATCGTTCATATTTTGACTTATTCAAAAGTTGAAAAAAATGTGTAGATATCTTGTCTCTGTCTAGATAGTTGCGTCGTTGATACGTTGCAAGTCTAAGTGCAATGTATTTAAATAAATAAAAACACTGTCAAAGAAAATGACGTTTAAGATAACTATCAACACACATATAAAAAAAACATTTATTTATCGACGGGTCGCCGAGCGTTTTGTGCATAAACATACAGCATTTGATTTATTATAAATGTTCAATTTATTGTGTGCCTAAATTTTTTTAAAACAAAATTAATTTAGAACTAGTTAATTTGTTGAGCTTTGACAAAAGTTCTTATAAAATTCTTGAATAGAACTTGCTTTGCTCATCCATGAAGCTTATTTAAATTGGTTGTGTATTTTTTAGATTTTACTACCTTACTAGTTTCTAAGCTAAAAGAAACAAATTAAGCAAAAATTTAATTTATAATAATTTCAAAGTATTTCAAAGAAATTAATAATAAATTAAATGCCTTAAATTAAGCCGTGTTATAACTATTAATGTATAAAAAATGCCCTATTTTTGCAATCTCTATTTAAAAATTTCTAAAATATTTTCATCACGGTAGCCGAGTGGTCAGTGTATTAGCTTTGATTCTATGATTACCAATTCAATTTCTACATCTGCTGGAATTTTTAAAATTCAAAAATGGTGGATTGGATGTCTATAGAATTGAGAAATTACGTTATAATTAATACTTGTGGAAAATAGTACATCTAGACATGCTTTCACAATGCGGAGATTCATTTACTGTAGTTTCAGAACTTACATCTTTACAGTGTGTATATTTATATGCTCCACCTGTAGCAGACACGGTGAAAGTAATATTATTATATTTAGTAATCATTCAAATATTCATTGAATTTTTCTTTGGAATCAGATAATTAATTTAAAAAATACTTTGAACATATTTTAGGAATGCCTTAATATAAAATGTATATCACTGAGATCAATTTCATTAGTTCCCTAATTACATTATATCCTCTAGTTTTCTGAATAATAAATTTATGAATTGATTAGGTACTTACACAGTACCCTTATTTTAAGGGTAGATGTCCAAATACCCTTTTTGTAACTAATTTTCAAACAACCGGTGTACTCTTTCTTTTTTTAAACATGGAAAGGGCTTGGAGGTGTTATGCTAATGTTATATTTATGGCAAAATGCCTTTCTTTTTATCTTTTTGTGTGAAATAATACTCCATTATTTAGGCGAATTATCATAACGAGATATTACAGAGTATTTCTGTCATGGCTTGAGAATATTGAAACAAAATGATAATTTACATTTTTTTTTTGTACCACGTTCACTATAAGTGGAGCATATATATACACTTTACTATAATGTAAAGATATTCGCTTTTTAAAATGGTGTATATATGTTTTCACAACAGTTTTTTTTTCTACAGGTTTTTTTTCCAATACAATCAGTGTTACATCTTTCAATTTAAATATATTTAAATGTATATACTTCAGTCCCAGCTACACATGTGTATTTATCGACCACAGGAAGAACCAAATTGAAAATAAAATAAAAATTGAACAAATAACCATAATAATAATTAAAATATTGTCTAAATTTGTCTTAGCATGCATTTTGAAAACTATTTAAATTTAATATCTTTATTTTTCCAAAAATAAATCGTAAAAATGTTAGGTATTATCAATTAAAATCGATGAAACTTTAATTAACAATTTTATTAAAAAATATCTTTTTCATTTTATTTTTTGCAGCACCGATAAATTAAATGACTAAAACAGTTTTTTAAAAATCCAGAATCTACCGAATGGGTTAAGTGGATCATAGAATTTCTAAATAAAATCTGTCTAATCGACAGCTAAGATAATTTAAAATTAAAAACTAAATCAAAATTAGTAGGTTAGCTCTGGAATATAAATATATATATTATGTAAATATATATGTAGGTTAGTATACATATATATAAATATTGAATAGTCACGGGAATGGTTAAAATTTAATTTATACAATATTTAACAGTATAAAATCAAGTTACACCATTACGTAAGTTTCTTATTACCAAAAAAACTCAGAAATCAAAAACGAACAAAAAATAATGGCGATTCTTAAAGGATATATTATTTTTTATGTGCTTATACACCCTTATAATATAATATATCGAAAGAGAATATATACGACACGACGTACCTAATAAGTTATTACGTAACAACTCTCGTAAAAAATAGAAAGTATGAAATATATAAGATTATTATTTACCTCCTCTGGCAGGGTGTGATAAAATAAAAAAATGAGTCTACAAGTATCAGTTATATTTATGTCTTTACATAAATAAATTCACAAATCAAATTGAGTACATTTTAAGTGAACGTTTTCACACGTTATATAGCTTTTCATGCTTTTAACCTTTTTATAAATATTTTTTTGTTTACCATCTAAGTACCCTTGGCATCGATGATAAAAAATGTAACAAGATTTGTGTGTCACAAGATACTTGAAATAAATGCTTAAATCTTGAAATTTTGTCCAGTTACAGATGTTTTCAGCTAAAAGTTATCTTGTAATCATATCGTCTGCGTTATTTTATTTTCCGTGTAGGATTGCATAGAAAATAAAGCTATCGTTTTTAATTTTCATCTCAAGTAAAATGACTTTTATTTTTTGGGTAACGGATTATTTTTCTTCATATAACATGTTCGCCCCAAAAGTGAAGTATATGAATCTCAGCAGTGTGATAATGACGACTCCAGAAATATAATATATGGAATTATGCATTACAAGAATTAGTTATCAGCTGCTTGTCATTACTTAATCTGTTCGGCATTACATCCTGGTTCATAATCTTAAGCACTCTTACCTCTTCGCTAACGTGAGCCAAGGCATAATAATTACATGGAATAAATATAAACTTCCATGATTTGTTTTATTATTTAGAAAAATAGCATTTTGCAATTGTTATATCATAATATGAGCGTAAAGTGATCTTTAACTAAATACAAAACCGTAGTGTAATATTTTTTATGTTTCGGAAAAAAGTTCCCAGTAAATATGATACAGCTAAATTTTCATTGCATAAGCTGAAATGTAATACAATTACGTCTCATTTTATCTCAATATTAATCAAAGGACGTCAAAGTATATAGTGAAATCATATAGCGAAAAAACATTTTCACTTTTTGAGTTACTACCATCTTTCTAGATTCCCATTTAAGCATAGTCAAATAATTATATTAAATTATAATTTAACAGATTCAGAAAGTTCTTGCAAGAAATTTAATATATTTATTGATAGATATATATATCAATATATATTTGAATTTAAATAACTATATATTCATTTATGTTCTCTAAGTACATGGACCAAACATACCTCAACAATATAAATGTTTGTGTTGAGATTTTTCACAATAATTGGTTGTCAGTTAATTGTTGCACCTATTGAATATTCTTGAGATCTTTCTTACTATTACTTCCGATATAGAAATATTTATGAAGATTGGTTTGGCTTACAAAGCGACAAATAATTGAGAAAAATATACTACATGCAAAATAAACTCAAACGTTATTGTAATTTTATTTAATATATTACTAAGGATACATCTACAAATTGTTATAGTAGAATTTAGGAATTGTTTTACTATTTATGTATAGACATAATTAACATATAGAGTGGCGAATATCATTTGAAAAGAAAATATAATATGTAACATTTCCAATTCTTTTAGCTATCCTCAAGTTATATATGGTTATTCTCTCATTAAATATACCCTTTGAGTAATAACTGAACCGAATTATCATTTTCATTTTTTTTTCTGGTTAAATAAAAAAGAAAAAAAAAAACGACTCACTATAATCTCTGAGATTGGTCAAGATGGCCGCTTAAGCATTCGCCAGCTGTCGCGATGACATTTCGATAACTAACCGCCCTACGCCCGTATCACTTTTATGTTCTATAAATATTTATGTTTCAAAGAGCGAAAGGTTCGCACTAAGCATTCCTTTGCTCTCGCGTTATTCTGGAACCTTCCATAATGGAAAAACGAGAGAAATGGAGCTGCTTTCCTTTAATATTGATAAAGTATAACGTTATCCGTCTATCTACACGGTATTAAGTTTTCAATTCCAAGTTTGAAATTTTATGAACATTCCAATTTATTAGTGATATTCTTTTATTTATCGATGCCAATATTTTAATATTTTACACACTTGCCATAAATTAAAAAAATATATAAAGTAGGGTGAACACCAAAATTATATTTGTCATTAAATAAAAATAAGCATTGTGTAAGCAAAGAGTCTTTTTTTATTAAAAGTTAAATAATTTTGCTGTCATATTTAATTCTACACATAATAATAATTTTAGTATAAAGACGTATTTAAATATTCATTTCCAATTAAAAATTAATGTCGCATTTTTTTCTTGGTTGGATGTTTATAACACTAATAATGTATTTATTAAGAAGACATTTTTCAATTCTATTATTTCTTCAAAATTTAAATATTTTTTAAAAATGGCGTTTGCACACCAAAATAATCTAATCATCCATGTTTTTATTTATTTTTTCAATCGCAATTGCTGCGTTTTAATTTCTAAGAAATTTGAGCAATATGTATTTACTTATATATTCTTTCAATGTGAATTACTTTGCTATTTTAAAATGACGGCTTAGAATGAATGTTCGTTTTTTGAACATGATAATGGTACTAAAATCAACCACACGTAATATTATCAAAAAACAAAATGCAATTCAGATGAGGCATCATACAAATGATATTACTTTAAGCTTCATCTTTATATCAAGATACTAAATAATAATAATAAGAAAGTGAGTATAAATATTTAAAAACAAACGACAAAACATCCGAAGAGGTTTAGGGAATCAGTAAACAAAGCAGAAAAGAAAATTTTCTTTTGAATAAAATAAAAATAAATTATTCTTACAATCCCAACAAGAAATAAAAAAAAACTGTTTAAAAACCTTTGTTTATAAGATTTTAAGGTAAATTCATAAAAAAAGGATAATAAATTTTGCTGTGAAAGTAATTGCTTTTTTTAAAAATAACTCATTCAATTTTTTTTCTTGTGCAAACAAACAGATCTTTCAAGACAGGGCGTAAATTTTTCACGTGGACTTGTTCGTATTTTAAAAAATGCTGAAATTCTCGTTCAGCACGACTGACCGCCAAAAACCAGATGGAAAAGATTCTTGTCATTAGTCTCGAGCCGTTTATTTGGATGATTGTAATTTAAGGACCATTCACCTCTTATAATTCGTAATATTAGAAAAAAGTAAAGTTTTGTGTAAAAAAATAATGTTTTTTATTTGATTAAGTATTAATATACATATCAACTGTGGAAAGGAATGTAACAACAAATCTTATGTGAGGCACAAAAAGTCTATTTGTTGATTTTGAGTTAAAATCAAAATATTGAATAGACTAAAGGTGCACGAATACTAAAGCTGGTGTTTCATTTACAGAATCTAATATTAATTTAATAATTTATTTAATAGATGCTAGTAAAATTCACGTGGTGGAAGTTTTTTTTCCTGGTTGAAATTTTGACAAGCCATCCTTTTTTAAAACTGGAAAACCAAATTTAGACACAATTTTAGCATTTAAAATTTACATATTCTTTTGATAAAACGTGTGTTATGTTGTACTCATTGTGATTATCAAAAAAGCCATACTGAAAAGACTAAAGGTTACGTCCTTTTTTCCTTTTCAAGGTAGATTTTAATAATAGAAGTTTCTCACAGTTCGATATCACTAATTTAAATATATTTTCTTCACAGTGTGTGTTTATTTATAAGTGATACTAAGAGTTTTACGCGAATTCAAGAAAACAAAATATGAAAAAGTATTGTGAAACTGTCTGACAGTTTGTCAACTACGTTTGGTCTTATGATAAATGCACCTAAAAAAGTGATATAAAATAAAATAACTGTCACCATAATATGGTAAAGATTATCACAGTGAAATTCAATTTCATATGTATGGTGACATTCATATCTTTCAATGATTTTTTTTCATCATTACTGTCATGTAAGCAACCAAAAAAGATTTTCTCAGAAAATGTATAGCTTAGTAAGTAAAGTCGCAGATGGTGAAAAAAATTACAAATGGTAAATACTCTTACATATTAATTTAATTATAATTTGAAATTTCTAAGTATTTCATAATTTTTAATATGAAAAATATAGTATAATATCATGGAAAACCATTAAAGAAAAGAAACATTATTTAAACACTTAGTAACAAAGCTTTTATAATGTATACTATAGCAATTAACTCCATACATAATTGCACAAACTTCACCTCGTAAGTATTCAACAAAGAAAAGTTGATGCAAACAAACTTGATATTATAATGCCACACATCAACGTAATAGCTTTAGAGTTTTGACAGAAACCCAGCAAAACTTTGGATAGCTTAAATAAGCTTTCTTACGAAGTTTATACGGGGTACAGCCATGCGAAAAACAGCTGTAGATTTGAAAACTTTTCACCATTAACACGTGCATTGAAAAATTAAAGTTTTCACAAATTTTTTGAAATGGTATTTGAACAGCAAGTCGAACACGTTGTCCATGTGATAAAATAACATTACGCGTACTTAAAGTAATAAATTTCTAAATTTTTTTTGCTTGGCAATGTTGGTATGGGCACGCTTCTTGCAGACATGGACAATTAGACAATTTGTGTGTGCAAGAAAACTCTCGAAAGGAATTAAACAAACAATTTGAAGAATATATTATTCGGGAAAATGTAAGTTGATGTGAAATAAGTAGAGGTCAGCCAGCAAATATTGATTTTGGGATTGTTATCTGATTGAATTTTAAAATAAATAAGTGCAAGTATGCCAGATATTTAAAAATCAATTATGCTAACAATTAAATAACGTAATTTTTATTAAGTAAAGTCATATTTTTTTTCTCAATTTTAAAGATAATACATGTATTAGAAACTGAGAAAAATGTTATAAGAATGAATTGATATCAAACAATACAAAATATATTGAATAGGCTTCTCTTTTCATTTAATACTAACGAAAGGAATGACTTTGATATGTAATGTTTTAAAATAATAAAAAATATATATATTTTAATTATGTAAAGTGTGATATTGTTAGCAATAAAAATCTTCCCAGTAGCCGAGAGGTTAGCGTACTCGCATTGGTTTCAGAGGTTGATGGTTTGACCCCTATAATTACTAGATTTTATAATTTAAAGACATTAAAGTGGATTTTTAATGGATTAAGTAAATAGCTGCCTACCAATTCTTGAAGGAAAAATCTGTCGAGAAATGTTTTAACATTGTCTATCTACATATTTTATTTCTGCAGTGGACACCTTTACAATATGAATATCATATTCTCTTCTTTCAAAAGACCAAGGCAAAATAAATAAATAAATGTAGTGTCAAGTATAATAATATTTATAACTATTTACTGTTAATGAAACATACAAAAATCACAAAAAGACACGTTTTTAAAAAAATATTTAAAAATACGTTAAAATAAATTAATAAAAACTTGTGCCACCTTGAATTCTATATTTTTAAAATAAAAAAGCTTCTAAAATATGTTTACATATAATGCGTAAAAAAACTTTTCTTTGCTTGGTCATTATCGTTATAAAACGCTTAAAAATATTCCCGTGTACAATTCTTGCTTCCAAAACTAAAAACATGTCATTACTTTGTGGTAATAAAAAATAACAAAAAGTTTATTTTTAAAACTTTTTTCACATGTTTCCAACTGAATGTAAATGTAAGATTCGTGGAATAGTTCAAAATACTGCATACATATTTCAATATTATGGTTTTCTACTAGATTATCTTAAAGTAACTTTTGTTATAGTAGCGGTTAATTTTCGCGTTATGTGTTTATTTGAACATGACGTGCTACAAATAAAACTGTTAACTTAACATAGACGCTGATCTGAATATGTACATAAATACGTTCTCAAGTTGGATTGAAAGGAGTTAGTTGAATGTGTATTCCAATCCGATATAATCAAAGCTCAGTGCCTTAAATGTGAAAATAGATTGGTTCGCAGAAGCTCTTTGAGGCGACTCGTATCAAAAACCTTTAGCTTGATTGAAACGCAAATACAGAATGTGAAGATAACACGCTAAGTTATTTGGAGAGGCAAAACAATAAACTTATGTGTTATATGGCATTTAGTAACAATTCATTAAACAGTTTGATATATCATATGCCATTATTTACAAACGTCTTATAGACGAAGTTATTTTACAAAAAATACAGTAGAAGCTGGATATTATAATCACGGATAATGTTATCCATTGGCTATTGATATCAAAATCATTCGGTAGTAAATAGTATCGCATAAAATTACTCAAAAATAATCCGTTTATTATAATCAAACTTTGGTTGTTGTTACCAATTCTAATAATTCTAAATCTATATAATATGAATGTAATGATTATGTTAAGAAATCGAT